>CAUYPK010112005.1:0-10005 GCA_963574355.1 Loris lydekkerianus
AAAGTATCTCAGGAATGGAAGAAAAAGTATCCAATGTACTCAGCCCTACTATGAAGCTAAATTATAGCTTTCACATGAAGGCTATAACCCAACTATAGCACAAGACTATGGGGAAAGGGCCAAGGAAGGGGAAGGGAGGAGGGAGGTTTGGTGGAGGGAGGGTAATGGGTGGGGCCACATCTATGGTGCATCTTAGAATGGGTACAGGTGATTGCACTAATGTACACAGCTATGATTTAACAATAAAAAAAAAATTAAAAAAAAGAAAAAAGCAAAGAAAAAATGAATTGAAGATTTAAATCTAATATCTGTAATATCTGCAACTATGATAGTACTAGAAGAAACTTTGGGGAAATCCTACAGGACATTGGTCTGGGCAATTATTTGTGTAAGACCTCAAAAGAATAGGCAACCCAAAGCAAAAATTGACAAAGGGATTATATCAAGCTAAAAAGCTTCCATACCACCAAGAAAAACAATCAACAAAGTGAAAAGACAACCCAAAGAATGGGAGAAAATATTTGCAAACTACCCATCTTACAAGGGATTAATACCCAGAATGTATAAGGAGCACAAAAGAAAAGCAAAAAAATAAATAATATGGTTTTAAAATGGGCAAATGATCTGAATAGACATTTCTCAAATGAAGACATACAAAAGAATGACAGGTATGTGGTAAAATGTTCAATATTACTAATCATCAGAGAAATGCAAATAGAACTATAATATCTCATTTCAATCCAGTTACCAAAAAGACAGATAATAACCAATGCTGGTAAGGGTAACTTTCCCATGCTGAGAATTTAAATTAGTACAGCTCTTATGGAGAACAGTATGCGGATTTCTCAAAAAACTACAAATAGCAATTCCACTACTGGGTACAGTTGGAAAAGAAAAGAAATCAATATATTGAATATAAACCTGTACTCCTATGTTTATTTGTAGCACTATTCACAGCAGCCAGAATATGGAATCAAACTATATGTTCTCACATGACAGAGGCAGAAAGTAAAGCTAAAATGCTAAACTCTGCCTGAAACCCCTTTATAAGCATCTTAACTCCATTAAGGAAGGAGAAGCGTTCATAGCCTAATCAGTTTTTAAAGGCCCCCACCTCGTAACATTATCACATTGACAACACCTGAATTTTAGAGGGAACTCATTCAAACCATAGCAGTAACTAATTACAGACATTTTTAAAATTCATTTGAAATAGAACAAACACAGAAATGAACTATTGTAAGGGCAAGTGTTACATCAACTAAAGAAAAGCGTAGAAATGGAAATTGTCCTAGAGAAAGTGATGAAAAAATGTAAGAGTAAAGAAAATAAGGGTACATATACAATAAACACTTGACTCACCCATCAAAGAAAAACATATAAGGTCACACCAAAATTAATAAAGAGGACTGTGAATTGGGTGCTTAGAGGAAATCCAAAGGTAGAATTGCCCAAACTAACTGAATAAACTAGGTCAAGTCATTTTCTTCTGGAGCTCAATTTCCTCATTTTTTTAAAAAAGAAGGGCAAGGGGAATTAAATGTGTTCTGATTCTTCCAACTTTAAAATTCTATAGTTCTATGCTACTTAACTTTTACCAAACTGCTACTTAGTTGCTGCCCATCACCACTTTCCTCTGATTTATAACTCACTCTTTAAAGAGAAGTTGTTTCAATTTTCCAGGCACTAACACTAAAAAAAAAAGGGCCTAGATTCAAATTCAGACAAACAACCATTTTCAAATGATTTAAGCAGAATCCTCATTACAAAACACTTCATATATCTGCATCCAACTCTATTGGCAATAGTACAGTACAACAAAAAAGAATATTACTAAGTTAGTTATAAATACTGAATATAGAAATAGATAGTTTTAACTACAGAAAAATGTAGAAACCAATGTTGACATTCAGGTTTACTGATTAGTCTCCAGTAAATGTTAATGCAATCTTTTAAGCCAATAAATAGGGAATCCTTGGAATAACCAACCAACAACCCAAAACCACAAAATTATATTCTATTTATAGGAAAGAATACCAGGGAAAAATCATCTTTTCAAAAAACAATTTCAATTTTAATTATCACATACATGGAACCTTATTGAGGTCTATCATGCAAAGTACTTTTTAATAGCCTAAGACAAGTATTTCAAACCTCATACCATTCACATTTTAAGACAAGGGTAACAAAGATTCTGAACTTTTCTTTTCAAATATATTTTTAACTCCACTCTCTTTATTCCATCATAGATGATATTTCAAAAAAATATCTATTTTTATAAAATATTATTCTTTTATTTTTTGAGACAGGGTCTTTCTTGCCTGTTGCTCGGGCTAGAGTGCAGTGCCATCATCACAGCTCACTGTAACCTCAAACTCTTGGGCTTCAGCAATCCTCTTGCTTCATCCTCAGGAGTAGCTGGACTAACGAAAGTACACCACCACACCTAACTTATTTTTCTATTTTTTGTAGAGATGGGGGTCTGCCTACATGCTTAGACTGGTCTCAAACTCCGGGGCTCAGGTGATCCTCCCACTTTGGCTTTCCAAAGTGCTAGGATTACAAGTATAAGCCATCATGCCCAGCCTATAAAGTATCATTTTAATAAACTGAAAAAACTTAGTAGCCCAAATAAATTGACCACTAAAAAACAGCTTCAGAAAAAAAATGTTATCTTACCTCTACACTAGGGCTAAGGCTGCTTGGCAGTGTTTCTGAAGTCACAGTAGTGCTTGGAAGGCTGGAAATTTCCCAAGTATTCACAGACTGAATTGTCTGAATTGGTTCAGAGTGCTTTGAACGATCTATACATTTTGGATTATCCAGTAAGGTCACTTCATAAAATTCTTGAATATCTAGAGGTGAATAAAGGAAAAGAAAAATTCAAAAGTATTTGTATTTTCTAATTATACACTATGCAATACTATAACAGAAATCAAAAGCAAAGTTTTTACTCTAGATTACTAAAATAAGTCAATCACATAACGTAAATAGTGAATATTTGCTCATTTCATTTTGTCACAATCATTTCAGAACCTATTGGGCACTCTTTAAAATTCACAGGGATTTTTTACATTTCAAAGTCACTGCTGAGTTTAAATTCAAACTCCATCACCAATTAGCTACATGTAGAAGCACATTACTTAACCTCTAGTAACTTGCCTCTTATCACAGTGAATTGTTAGAAAGATTGAGCATAGTATATTAAGTGCATAGGTTCCTAAAAGATAGTTAAATTAATATCATTACTGTGAATTCTGCAGATATGCAACATTACTGATATTGTATACCTTTACCACAAATATCCAGTCAAGGAATGCAAACCCCTTAAGTGGTATTAATCACCCTTCTCACCCAAAGCAAAACATAAAGAAAAAAAAAGTTAAAATCAAAGAACTAGAAGAGCTTTTATTTTTTAGAAGAGCTTTTAGATAGCCTCCAGTCTGAATACATAAAAGCAGAAAGTTAAATATTTTATTATTTTAGAAACAGAAGAAAACATAAATTTACTTGTAAGAGCACAGGATAATTTAAAAGATCAAAATTACTTTGCTATCAACTGGAATTATATGAACTTAATTATATTAGCACTGATTTATTCAGGCTACTCAGAAGCTCTGAGTAGCAGTTATGTAATGTTTAGATTCACCACTCCTAGTTCTTTATTCACTTACTGGTATAATTTTGGGTAGGGTTTTTTTTTTTGAGACAGAACCTCAAGCTGTCACCCTGGGTAGAGTGCCATAGCATCATAGCTCACAGCAACCTCCAACTCCTGGGCTCAAGCGATTCTCCTGCCTCCACCTCCCAAGTAGGTGGGATTACAAGCACCTGCCACAACACCCGGCTATTTTTTGGTTGCAGCCATCATTGTTGTTTGGCGGATCCGGGCTGGATTCGAACCCGCCAGGTCAGCTGTATGTGGCTGGTGCCTTAGCTGCTTGATCCACAGGTGCTGAGCCAATTTTGGGTAGTTTTTTTTAAAGAGCAGAGAAATCATTATTTAACAATAAAGGTAGGCATTATCCTGTGAAGAATCATTCACAGTTGTCATGAATAACACTTAGCCAGAATAATTTACACTTCTTCTCATTTTGAAAGCATTAAACCTTTATATAAAATGTGATACATACAGGTAAATACAGGGAATATTATTTAACCTTTAAAAAGGAATGAAATTCTCAATACATTGTACAACATAGATGACTAAACTTTGAAGACATTATGGCAAGTGAAATAAGCCAGAAACAAGAGAACAAATACTATATAATTCCTCTTACATGAAGCACCCAGAGTAGTCAAATTCCTAAAGACAGGGAGTAGAACAGTGGTCACCAAAGGAAGGAAGGGATGGGGATTTATTGCATAATGTAGGCGTCCTCAAACTGCGGCATGTGGGCCACATGAAGCCGTGTAAATTGTATTTGTTCCCGTTTTGTTTTTTACTTCAAAATAAGATATGTGCAGTGTGCATAGGAATTTGTTCATAGTTGTTGTTTTTTAAACAATAGTCCAGCCCTCCAACTGTCTGAGGGACAGTGAATTGGCCCCCTGTTTAAAAAGTTTGAGGACGCCTGGCTTAATGGATAGAGTTTCAGTATGGCATGATGAAAAAGGTCTGCCAGAAGGAGAGTGGTGACGGCTGTACAACAATGTGAATGTACTTAGTGCCACTGAAGTGACCACATAAAAAGTCAAAATGGCTAATTTTATCACAATAAAAAAGTAAGCTCAGTGAGAGTCTAGGGGAGATCTGAAATGGGTAAAAGGCATGAGATTTGATATATGTTTTTTGTTTGTTTTTTTTACTGAGGTTAGGGTAACTGATATCAACAGATAATTCCCAACTTAAAAAGAAATTAATTACTATATTTGGCTAACTAAAACCAAAAATACTGAAATACTACTGGTAATACATGTACAGTGTGGTAAAGTCTCTGATATGGTAGCATGTAACAATTATTATCACTTTCCTTAAGAAATACATACTGAAGACATCATGTTTAATCTTGACCCATATTCAATGCTGGCTAAACCTTCCATACTTTATACATTTCATTTAATTATACCCCCCATTTCTTTATCTTTAGAGTGCTTTAAGACCATTAGTGATGAACAGCATAATAACATTTCTTCAGAAACTTTCCCCCCATTACACCAATTCCTTTTGTTACTCAGATAAGATTTTTCAAAGGAGCATCTAATTAAAAAGAGGGCACTCTGGGAAAAATGCAGACACAGACTGAGCTTTTGTTGTGAGTCCAAAGTATTTTATATTTCCCATGTTATCAGCAGTCCTTGGAATTTACAGTTAATATCCACTTTACATGCCAGAAGAGAATCATACTACTAACAATAACTTATATAGCTGCAATTTAGCCAACAATGGGTTAATTATCATCATGACAAGTATTTCTACAAAATGACATTCTAGGATTCAAAATAAGATTTTCCACTTTGTCTTTATATATTTCTAAATTGGGAGTGTAACACTGAGTTCTATAAAGTACCTAGCCTAAGTAAAACAAAGTTACTACCCACATAGAAGTTAAATGGAAGACCAAAAACAAACATGGTAAATCCCAGTATCATACACACCAATCTCTCAATTCCTGAACATTCACTTAACAGGCCAAAACCTAAAAATCCAAGTTATTCTCAGAATAACTTTATGAAAATAATGAATTAATGAGTTTACTCTGAAGATTTTAGATATTCAATGTTTACAAATGGAGTAAAAAAATTTTGTAAAAGGAATAAAAGAATTAAAAGAAGAGCTCTGACACAACAACAATACCTTTAGGAGATAGAGAAAATTGAGGAAAAAAATTGCATAACACCTCAGGTTTTCCAATTAAAAACCCTAAAAAGATAGATGTTTTTAAAAAATTAATGGCTATAGTTTAAGGTGTTACAAAAGCTTAAGCACGTATTTTAAATTTCTTGTATTAAACATGTGTACAAAAATTTGCAAATTAAATTAGCCACTTCTCTGATAGACAACGAAAATATCTTTCTCAATTTTGGTTTACATAAGTCATTTCACATGTGTTTCAATATCTAATTCAGTAATAATGGCTACTCATAATTTTATATAAACGCTATGAAAAATAAAATGCAACTACGGCAAAACAACAAATGCTTCAAAAGTCACATCCTGCAACACTATTATTCAGGAATTGCCAAATTTACTATCTAGTATAAAATGACAGAGTCCTTCAATAAAACTATAGAAATATTTAACTTTCATTCAACTCTAAATTTAAATCTTTACTATGAAAATGTTAAGAAACTGGGAGTATACAGGGTAGTCAAAGGACTGCCATTTAATAAGAATGACTCCATATTCACCAAAGATCCAGAGAGTTCACCCAGATATATACCAGACACGTAATTAAAATGATTGATTACATTTTTATTTGCTACACTGAAAAAAATTATTTCCTTTTAAGATAATGATGCACAAAAGCAAGCAAAGAGAGAACAAAAAACAAATGCAAGAATGCTAAAATATGTATTAGGAAAAAACTACATTTTAGTTTCACAACTGAAAATATTACAATTTTATGGAAACCTAATGGATCGGTCTTATTCACAGTCCTTTTCCTACTTTCCATTTATAGTCGGCAAGTGTTTTCTCTGTGCTGGACTAAACTAGATCCCTCCAAGTTCAGTTCCTAAACAAGAAATATCTAAATTATGAGGCTGCAAAAAGCTCCAATGTGTACACGAAGAAACTCTCAAAAATTAAAACTTAAAGACAGTCCAATGGAACAGAACAAAATCGCTTGTATAAAAAAAAATACCCTTTGGAAAAATTTGAGAAAGATTACATATTTTAAAAGTCTCCAAATGTAGCATTTTCTTTTAAGTAGAAAGTTTTCATTGCCTTTGTTATTTTTTTGTTTGAAGTCACAGTTTGCAAGCCATGAGAGTCAAGAAGTGTATAATTCCAGAAATATCCTCAAAAAAGGGTGAGGGATGGGAGAAAGGGAATTTTCGAATAGGAAAAGAAATTTTCTAGCTTTTGGTGACAACTTATATCAACCTAAACAAGAAACTCACAAACCATGAAATCATTTCTCAAACTAAAGAAATAAGGCAATACTAACTCAGGATCAGAATAACAACCCCAAGAATATATTGTAATTTAATATAACAGAGGTGATGTTTCTCATCTATGAGAAAATATTTTTTTTGACGGGGAAAATAAGAAAACCAAAGACAAGCCACAGACAGGGAGAAAACATAGGTTAAAAACATATTTCTGATAAAAGATATATCTAAAGTATACAATAAAAATTTATTTTAAGATTCAATAAGAAAACAAATAATCTAATAAAAAATGGGCAAAAGATACAGACACCTAACCAAAGTAAACAGAGAGAGCAAATGAGCATATGAAAAGATGTTCTACATCAAATTCCACTACGGAATTCCAAATTAAAATAACAAGAGACCACTATATGCCTATTAAAATGTAGAAAATACAAAACACTTGACAATACCAAATGCTGGCAAGAGCTTAGAGCAACACATTACTGACAAGAATGCAAAATGGTACTACCACTTTGGAAGACCATTTTAGCAATTTCTTAAAAACTAAATATACTCATACCACATGATCCAGCAATTGTGCTCCCTGGCATTTACTCAAATGAGTTGAAAATTTAAGTTAACATAAAACATGCATGTAAACATTGATAGCAGCTTTATTCATAATCGATAAAACTTGTAAACAACCAAGATGCCCTTTAACAGATGAGCAGATAAAAAACCTGTAATGCACCCATATAACAGAATACAATTTAGAACAAAAAGATGTGATCTATTAAACCATTAAAAAGAATGGAGGAACCCTAAAAACACATTGCTGAGTGAAAAAAAAAAAAAAAAAAAAGCCAATCTCAACACACTACATACTTATGATTCCAACTATATGACATTCTGGAAAAGGTAAAATTATAGTGACAGTAAATATTACAATAGATAAGTGGTTTCCAAGAGTTCAGGTGGAGGAAGGAGGGAGCAAAAGAGATTGAATAGGTGGAGCCTGTAAGATTTTTAGGGTAGCGAAACTATTGTTTCTAACTATTCTAATACACATGTTAAAACAAGTTTTTATGTCATATCTGTCAATGTACAACACAAGGAGTAAATCCTAATGTAAACTGTGGACTTCATTTAATAATAATATATTAATAATAGCTTATCAATCGTAACAAATATACCATACTAATGCAAGATATTAATAATAGGGGAGTAGAGGTGAGGATATGAAAACTGTACTTTCTACTCAATTTTTCTGTAACTTCAAACTGCTAAAAAAATAAATCTATTAATTTTTTTAAATGGGCAAAGTATTGGCCAGGTTCAGTGGCTCATGCCTATAATCCTTACCCACCAGGCTAAATGGGAGGATATCTTGAGACTAAGAGTTCAAGACCAGCCTGAGTGAGAACAAGAACCCCATCTCTACAAAAAATGGAAAAATTCACCAGGTGTGGTAACACGTGCCTATAGTCCCAGCTACTTCGGAGGCTAATGTAGGAGAATCACTAGAGCCCAGGAGTTCGAGGTTACAGTGAGATATGATGATGTCACTGCACTCTAGTCTGAGCAACACAGCTATGATTTAAGAATAAAAAAAAATGAGGAACCAAGCTATGAAAGAATCTTAAATATTACTATGTGAAATAAGCCAATATGAAATGTACATATCATATATATTTCTAAGAGAAAGACTCCAACCTGAAAAGTCTAAATACTAATCATTCCAAATCATAACATTCATTACAAGGCAAGGTTATGAAACAGTAAGACATCAGGGGTTAGGGAAGAGGAACAGAGGTCTAGCCAGCACAGGGGATTGGTAGGGTAGTGATAGCATTCTCTGTGATACTACTAGTATAGTGGATACGTGTCTTTATACATTTGTTAAAACCAACAGAATTTACAACACCAATAGTCTATAAAGAGTTTTTCCTACATTTTCCTCACAATTGTTTACTGTTTCAAGTCTTACCATTTATATCTTAATCCATTTTGAATTTTTTTTTTAATTTTGAATTATTTTTGTATATGGCAAGAGACATAGATCTTCTTTCATTTTCCTGCATGTAGCTATCTAATTTTTCCAGCACCATTGATTAAATGGAGCTTCCTTTCTCCATTCTATCATTTTGTCTTTTCCAAAATCAATTAGAATGGCAATTATTTAAAAAAAGATAGATATTGGTGCAGATATGGCTGAAAACAAACACTTACATACGATTGGTGGGACTGTGACTTAGTACAACCTTTGTGGAAAGTGGTATAGAGATTCCTCAAAGTACCAAAGGAAGGAAAACCCACTGCTGGGTATCTACCCAAGAAAATAAGGCACTATATCCAATAGAGACTGTATGCACCTGAATGCTTATTACAACCCACTGCTAAGAATCTTAAATATTACTATGTGAAATAGTAATTCAGTCTAGCAAACCCACTGCTGGGTATCTACCCAAGGAAAGTAAGGCACTGTATCCAATAGACACTTGTGTGCACCTGAATGCTTATTACAACATAATTCACAATTGCAAAGATATGGAATCAGCCTATGTATTGATCAGCCTATGTATGGAATCAGACACATATACACACACCATGGAGTACTACTTAGGCATAAAAAGAAAAAATTAAAAAAAAAAACAAAAAAAAAAAACATTTGGGTTTCGGCAAGAGACTTTAAATACTTGCCCCAACAAGAAGGGGATTAGTCTTATTAACTGCCAAAAAGGGAGGCATCTGTTTATTTTTACAGGAGAAGTGCTACTTTTATGCCAACACATCTGAGATCATGCAAAACAAGATCAAAACACTCCTAGAAGATCTAGAAAAGAGAAGAAAAGAAATTCTAGAAAATCCCCTGTGGACGGGCCTACATGGTTTTTCACCCTACCTTCTTCCCCTGCTACCCTTATTTACCCTTCACCTTTGGGCCCTGTATCCCAAAAAAAAGGTTAG
>CAUYPK010112006.1:0-22071 GCA_963574355.1 Loris lydekkerianus
CTTGCTTGTCATCACCTACTATCCAGAGATTACATTGTTAACATTTTTGTATGATTCCTCTTTTAGTAACTTATTTCTCAGGTTGGTTTTTTTTTTTTGGGGGGGGTAATCTTACTACACATAACTTAAGTGCACATTTTCCAGCACCCTGTCTGGCCGGAGCGTGACTTGCTTGGTGCTGAGCTTTGAGACTGGCTGCGGCTGGCCCTTTTTGCTCTTTTGAATGATTTTTTTTTTTTAAAGTTCTTTATTATCATTTCAGTGAGTTTTCAGCAGAGATGGCTGTTGAATCCACTGTGTTACGGAAAGTTCTGTATCAATCAAAGCTATTTAGGTATAATCATATTAGCCTTCATATTTCCAGTTTTGATCCATCAGACTTGAATAAGGGTAACCAAGGAGCAGCTTAAAATGTAAATAAACTCTAAATGTAAATACAATTTTATTCTACATGATTTATTTAAAAGATTTTTTGGGGGACGGCGCCTGTGGCTCAAAGGAGTAGGTCCACCAGCCCCATATACCAGAGGTGGCGGTTCAAACCTAGCCCCAGCCAAAAACTGCAAAAAAAAAAAAAAAGAATTTTTTGGTTAATCTATACTTGACTGAACAAAATTGCTCAACTCTCAGTTTTATAACCAAATTATTTATACTATGATCAATAATTAATCAGCCATATAAATAATCAGACTAAATAAACTGCTTCCAAAAAGTTTCTTTTAAAAAAAGAATTTGGGCCAACCACAGTGGTTGACGCCTATAATCCTAGCAGTCTGAGCAGCTAAGGCGAGTGGTTTGCTTGAGCTCACAAGTTTGAGACCAGCCTCAGCAAAACTGAGACCCCCATCTCTAACAAAAATAGAAAAATTAAGGCAAGAGGATCACTTGAGCCCAAGAGTTAGAGGTTGCCATGAGCTGTGACGCCACAGCACTCTACCCAGGGCAACAGCTTGAAACTCTGTCTCAAAAAAAACAGAATAAAATAAAATAATTCATTCTTTTATACACTTAATAAAATAAGAGTTTCAGAAAGATTATAGTTTATAAAGAGATTTAAGCAATGTGTCATATTCAATATTTCCACTATTTGTATTTAGAGAAGCTAGTTAACCAGAATTGAGAATTACCAGTGGTTCTGTTTGCCAAACAGGCCTGCTATTACTTGGGTCTTTTAAAAAAAAATTATTTCTTATTTTCAGTAACCCTGCCCAAAACCTTCATTATTTTTATTTTACAGATAAGAAATCTGAGGATAGGTCACTGGGAAAAGGTCACAGAGATAGTGGCGAAGAAGAAATTGAAGCTTAGATCTTCAAGGACTTTCTGCAATAACCCAAGTAAACTGTATTTCTGTTAATAATTTTGAATTAAATCACTAATAATCATTTCAGGAGGAAGAATCTCTTACTTGAAATCAAAAGCTAAAAATGATTAAGCCTGGGTAGGAAGCCATGTCAAAAGCTAAGACAAGCAGTTAGCTAAATTGTGAATGCTAAGAAAATTAACAGTGCTACACATGAATGATAAGAAAGCAGAACAGCCTGATTGCTGGTAAGGAAAAAGTTTTAGTGCTTTAGGTAGAAGATCAAACCAGCCAGAACATTCCTTAAGCCAAAACTTAATCCAGATGAAGACCCTAACTCTCTTCAACTCCATGAAGGCTGAGAGAGGAATCTGCAGAAGAAATACTTGAAACTAACAGAGGTTGGTTCATAATATTTAAGGAAAGATGTTATCTCTACAACATACAAATGTAAAGCAAAACAGCAAGTGCTGATGTAGAAACTACAGCAACTTATATGGAAGATATAGCAAAAGTAACTGATGAAGGTGGGTATACTAAACAACATATTTTCAACACAGATGAAACAGCCTTCGAATGGGGTAAGATGCCATCCAGGACTTCCATAGTTAGAAAAAAGAAGTCACTGCCTGGCTTCAAAGGACAGGATAACTCTCTTGTTAGAGGCTAATGCAGCTGGAGACTTCAAATTGAAGCCAATGCTCATTTACCATTCCAAAAATCCTGGGGCCCTTAAGAATATGCTAAATCTACTCTGCCTGTGCTCTTATCAGTAGAATAAAGCCTGGATGACATCACATCTTTATAGCATGGTTTAATGAGAATTTAACCCCACTGTTGAGATCTACTACTCAGAAAAAAGATTCCTTTCCCAATAATTTTGTTCACTGACAATGCACCTTGTTACCTAAGCACTGTGAAGATTTACAAGATTAATGTTATTGTCATACCTAACAACACAATATCTATTCTGCAGCCCAAGAAGTAATTGTGGATTTGAAGCCTTAAATCCTTAAAAAAAAAAACCATTTAATAAGGTAACAGCTGCCATAGGTCATTATGCCCCTGATGAATCTGGGAAAAGTAAATAGAAAACATTCTGGAAAGGATTCACCATTTTAGATGCCATAAGAGCACTCATGATTCATGGGAAAAGGGCAAAATATCAACATTAGGTAGGCACAGTGGCTCATGCCTATAGTCCCAACTACTTGGGAGGCTAAAGTGGAGGACTGATTGAATCCAGGAGTTTGAGGTTACAGTGAGCTATGATTGTGCCACTGCACTCCACTCTGGGCAACAGAGCCAGACCCTGTGCCTTAAAAATTTTTTTTTAAAAATCAACATTACCAGAAGTTTGGAAGAAACTGATTCCAACCCTCATGGACGATTTTGAGGGGTTTAAGACTTCAGGATAGAAAGTAACTGCAGATGTGGTAGAAATAGCAAGAGAACCAGAATTAGAAATGGAGCCTGAAGATATGATTGAATTGCTGCAATCTTATGACTAAACTTTAACAGATGAGGAGTTGCTTCTTATGGATGAGAAAAGAAAATGGTTTCAAAAGATGTAATCTAATCCTGGTAAAGATTCTGTGAACACTGCTGAAATAACAGCAAAGGACTTACAATAGTACACATACTTAGTTGACGAAGGAGGCAGAGTTTGAGAGAATAGACTCTGATTTTGAAAAGCTCTCCTGGGTGGCTCAGTGGGTAGGGCGCCCACCCCATATACCATTCAAACCCAGCCCTGGTCAAACTTCAACAACAACAAAAAAATAGCCAGGTGTTGTGGCAGGCACCTGTAGTCCCAGCTATGCGGGAGGCTGAGGCGAGAGAATCACCTAAGCCCAGGAGTTGGAGGTTGCTGTGAGCTGTGAAGCGACAGCACTCTACTGAGGGCAATAAAGTGTGAGACTCTGTCTCTTAAAAAAAAAAGACAGAAAGAAAGAAAGAAAAGTTCTCCTGTTGGTAAAATGCTATCAAACAGCATCACATGCTCTAGGTAATCTTTTGTGAAAGGAAGAGTCAATCAATGTGGCAAACTTCATTTGTTGTTTATTTTTTTTGAGACAGAGTCTCACTTTGTCACCCTCAGTAGAGTGCAATGGAGTCATAGCTCACAGCAACCTCAAACTCTTGGGCACAAGTGATCCTCTTGCCTCAGCCTCCCAAGTAGCTCGGACTACAGGTGCTTGCCACAACACCCAGATATTTGATGAAAATATGTCAAATGGTATATACAACCAGTGTATGGTGCCCCATGATTGCATTAATGTACACAGCTATGATTTAATGATTAAAAAAAAAAAAAACCACCTGGCTATTTTTAGAGAGGAGGTCTTGCTCTGGCCCAGACTGCTAGGTTACAGGCACGAGCCACAACACTCGGCTCATTTGTTGTCTTATTTTTAAGAAACTGCCACAACTACCCTATCCTTCAGCAACCACCACTCTGATCAGTCAGCAGTCATACATTACACTTCATCAGCAAAATGATTATGACTTGCTGAAAGGGCAGATACTTGTTAACATTTTTTTAGCAACAACATATTTTTAATTAATGTACACTACGGTTTTTTTAGACATGTTGCACACTTGATAGACTACAGTATAGTAAAAATATAATTTTTTAAATAGTCTTACTCTGTTAGCCTGGGTAGACTTCCATGGTGTCACAGGTCACAACCTCAAATTCCAAGGTTTGAGTGATCCTCTTGCCTCAGCCTCCCAAGTAGTAGTACAGCTACAGGCCACAACACCCAGCTAGTTTTCCTAATTTTTAGTAGAGATGGGTTAGTCTTGCTCAGGTTAGTCTCAGAACTTCTGAGCCCAAGCAATCCACCCATCTCAAACTCCCAACCTTAAGCACTCCTCCTGTTTTGGCCTCCCAGAGTGCTAGGATTATAGGAATGAGCCACTGTACCTGGCCTAGACTATTCTATTTCTAGTTCAGTTTATGATTTTAACTACTACTTACAGAGCACTTACTGAATTAGGCAATAATTATATCACAATCCTCATGACAACTCTATGAGGTGAGTATATTATTATCCACATTATAAATCAGTGATACTGATGCTAAAGAGATTAATTTGCCTGAGGCCCCACAAATTGTATGTGACCAATACGAGATTTAAACTTATCTACTGCCTTTCTGAAAGCTGGGCTCAGGTTCCTTCCTTAGTAACAGAGGAGAAGAGAAAAACATTTGCCACTTGGAGAAAACTAGGAGGGGGCTCCTACATTGTTGAAAACTGTGCCCTTTGCTCTGCTCCCCTCCACTTTTATATTAGGGATTTATACTTTATAAATCTTATTCTGACCTTTTTATAACTCACCTGCATAAAATGGCAACAGAAGTGATTTAAAAGAAAAAGCACTGTGGAAAGCTTATTAGTAAGGCTTATGTTTTGGAACATTTGTCTTTCATCAATCAGAATTTAAAAAATTTAAAAGTCAGAATGAAAAGTAATATGGAAAACTTCAAGATTTAAAATGAACATTGTGGCCAATTTTTCAAACTCACCTCTTATTTTTCTTGTAATTCTCCAGTTGCTGGGACTGCATATGTTTGCATCTTTCTAGTTCACACTGCCCACATAAATCTTCCAGATGCAGCAGGTGGTTTTCTACTTCCTCAAAACTAGCCTCTAAATGACCTGAAAGTATGTAAGATAAAAAGAAGAAACAACAAAAATCAGAACCCTCGATCATGAAGAAAAGAAAAAGTATCAAACAGGTAAAAGTTTATATTGTTGCTATTGTTTTGCCTTTGTTTAATATACTCTATTAAGCTTTCTTTCTTAAACAAAATAAAACATGGTGACTAACAAAACATATTTCAAATTATCTTTTTTGATTACATTTCAACCATTTGCAAGATACAACTTTCCTAAATACTCCATTAAGCGGAAAGAAAAAGAAATGGAGTATCTTGGTTAATTTAATATTATATCCTAATAATCGTATATACCACATGTGAATATTCAATTTTCACATGAGAATATAACAAAATACAGTTAACACAAATTGTGCCTAATTTAATTTAATGTTCATACTTCTTAGTTAAGCATTTGTTTTGCCTCTGACATATCATGTACACAAATCTTCGAGGCACAGTAGATATGTACAAATACTCAGTAAGCTCAGGCTACCAGGATAGTCAATGGTTGGATGGGGAAGAGATAGCTGTATCTACCGTGACAGACTTTTGTTAGTCTACTCACTTCTAGGCTATACTGCAGAGTTTTGCATCTTTATTGGAACATGAAGATCATCTGCTAAAATTTTTCATTGAGAAGATTCAAGACCAAATCCTAGAGAAGCAAACTCAGTGCCTTGTCCAAGGTCACATAGCTAATGAAGGACAGTCAGGAATCTAAATTAAGCCCCTCGTACGTTACAATGCTTCCTATTGGATAGGAAGCTAAAGTAAACCATGATTGTAGGGTTAAGGATTGGTTGTTTTCTCACATAACAGAAAAGCTTTGGGGGTCAAAGATTTGGGGACCTAAACAAATTCATAACTATTTATCAAATGCCCACTGACATGTGCCAGCCACTGGGATACAAAGACAAGAAAGACAGTGCTTAATCTCAAGGAGCTTACAGTGGAAGGGAGGCTTATTTCAGTGGCAACACAACCTGACAGAGCTAAGTGCCAGGTGCTGTGGGATCACAAACATGAGAGAGACTGAGGGAAAGTTCAACAAGAGCTAACTCCCAAGTTGGGAATTGACAGCGATCCAGGGGAAAAGTGGTGGCAGAGCAGGAACAAGTGGGCCATGCAGCCTTCTAGCCTCAGGCTCATTAAAATAACTATAATACAAGCCCTTCATTCATCTACTAGTTTGTTTTTTTGTTTGTTTTTTGTAGAGACAGAGTCTTACTCTGTCGCCCCCCGTAGAGTGCCAGAGTGCCGTGGCATCACACAGCTCACAGCAACCTCCAACTCCTGGGCTTAAGCGATTCTCCTGCCTCCGCCTCCCAAGTAGCTGGGATACAGGTGCCCGCCACAACGCCCGGCTATATCTACTAGATTTTAATGTGGCTTTCTAAACTAGTTTTCATAGCAGCAGGTTAGAAATAAACTCCTCAAATTTCAACTTGTAATTCTAGGCTTACTGCAATGCAAATTTTTGTCTGTTTTTCAAGTCCAAACCAGAATGATTAGGCAAGAGAAAGAAAGAAAGGACGTCCAAATTAGAAAGGAGGAAGTCACAATGTCCCTGTTGGCAAATGACATGATCTTATATATAGAAAACCCTAAAAGCACCACCCAAAAACTTTAAGAGTTCGTTAAATGATTCAGTGTACAAAACCAACATATAAAAATCAGTAGCATTTCTACACACCAACAATGAACCAGTGGGGAGACAAAGATCAAGAAAGCAATCCCATTTACAATAGTTACAAAAAATTGAAAGACTTAAGAGTAAATTTAACCAAAGAAGTGAAAGATCTTTATAGGGAAAACACAAAAATACTGAAAAAGGCCGGGTGCAGTGGCTCATGCCTATAATCCTAGCACTCTGGGAGACCCAGGCAGGTGGATTGCTTGAGCTCAGAAGTTCAAGACCAGCCTGAGCCAAAAGTGAGCCCCCCCATCTCTACTAAAAATAGAAAAACTAGCTGGGCAATGTGGTGGGCTCCTATTGTCCCAGCCATTTGGGAGGCTGAGGCAAGAGGATCACTCAAGCTGAAAAGTTTGAGGTTGCTGAGAGCTATGACACCACAGCACTCTACCCAGGGTGACAGAGTAAGACCTCGTCTCAAAAAAAAAGAAAAAATACTGATAAAAAAATTGAAGAAACAATTAAAAAATGAGTAAATGAGCTAACTAGACATTTCTAAAATAAAACATACAAATGGCCAACAGGTATGTGAAAAAACACTCAACATCACCAATCATCAGGGAAATACAAACCCAAATCACAATGAGGTATCATCTCACCCTAGTCAGGGTGGCTATTATCAAAAAGACAAAAAATAACAAATGTTAGTACTACTGGCCTTGAAGAAGCAAATTCAGCTTGTTCTGTTATAACCAGACTAACAGGGTCTTAAAATGTACAAATGACAATCAGTTCTAATAGGATTATTTAAAAGAGGATTCACTTTGATTAGTTATAAGAACTAGAATAATTTAATATGAATCCATTATCTCTAAGCTATTTGGTTCCTTCAATACATTTAATGTATCCTTAGAATATAGAGGACTGGGTAAGAATTGGGCTTTGAAGCACATGCTTAGAAACCCAGCTCTGCCCCTTACAGATGCAAAGAGATGCCTCATTTGTGGAAAGAGGGCTAACAACATACATCTTGCAATGCTTTTAAGAGGATTAAATGAGCCAGAGTTGCTAAACTTAGCACTTGACAATTATTAAATAACTAATGGCTGAGCATAAAAAGTACACAGGAAAAAACTTCTATAAATAAATTTTATAAAAGTCATTTAAAAAAAAAAGTCATTTAAAATAAATAATTTTGTTAATCAGTAATAATCATGCTATAAACAAGATCTACTGCTCTAGTAGATTAAAATATCAACAACCTTTTCATTTTTCCTGACAAACTTACATACCTATAAATTATATTCCAGGCTATAGTCTGAAGATTCCCTATAGATGAGGGGAATTAAATTTCAAAGGATTTCCCTAAAAACAAAATATGATTGTATATGAAACCAGCACATTGTACCCCTTGAGTGCACGAATTTACACAGTATGATTTAACAATAAAAAAACTAAAAAAAAAACTAACAAAATATGAAAATACATAAGAGTCAACAATTATTCTATGTTAGAAAATGTGGTGCGCTCCTCTTTGATCTTGGTTGACTACAGAGCTCATGAATTAGGAGCTCTGTACTAGGAATTACTAGCTCATGAACTAGGAATTTCTCATGAAGAGATTTTACTCTAGGTTCAAGTTGGACTTGCTGCCTTAGCCATTCTTTGTTAATAACATAGGGACCAGGTAAAAACATGAAAGTGGTTTAGTACCAGCCTGCAATTCCTAATGAGAAACAAACCCTACATCCTTTTGAATCATACCTTGTGGTGAATGCTAGAAACAGATTAAAAATGCTTAAGATAGTCAGCAGTCATTTTACTGCTGCTACCAAATTAATATTTATGTTCTCCCCTTAAGAAAGCTTCAAAGTCTCCTGAGTCTTTTCAGAATCAAGTTAAACTCCTTAAGTTAGTATTCACAGACCTACTGCTCTCTGGCCACAACATACTTTTACAATCTCACTACTACTTTCTTTCCTTCAGATATCCTGTATCACAGCAAAACAGGATCATCCGCCATTCAAAGAGGAGTCGGCACATTGCTGCCCCCTTGCCTTTGCCTGTCCCTGAAATGCCTGGTCCCCACTGCCTGACCCAGTCTTTCTTTCCAGGCTCACACCCATGCTCCCACCCACAGGCCCCCCCCCCCCCTCCACCCCTGTCTGTGTTTCCCCAGACCTTTGAGTTCCACATAGGATTTATTTGACCAATAGCATACAACTATTTGTGTATTCTTATCTCTCTCAGGGATCAGTAAGGTCTTACAGGTGGAGAGTGTATTTTTACATCTTTGTATCCCCAAATACTTTGACTATTAAATTAAATAAAGAATAATTTCTAGTGATAGAATGGCTGCATTACTCTAAAACATAAAATGATCAAGAAAGAAAATCTATCATTCATGTTCATTTACTTTAAGAGATCGTGCTAAATTTTGTAAAAGAATAAATCAAACATGGTCAGAGAACTGAGTAAACATTAAACAAAATGGTGGTATGTTAAACTAGGCCATATATCAGTGAGTTAAAGCAGAAACAGCAAAGGAAATTTTCCATTCTAACTCTTAACAGGCTTGAAAGTAGTAATAAAATATAAAGAATTGTATTAGAATAAAAATCTAAGAATTGTATTCTTCCCTTTTCATATTAAAAACTTTCAAAAACTCTTAAATAATTATAAGTGCATATACATATATGATTTACATTCTATATATTTTATATTTAAATTGTCAGAAAATTTAATTCCCCGCTCATTTCCTGTTATAAAACAAGTTGCATGTGAGTGAATGTAGTAACTGACTTAGAAATACGTACATAAAACACAGGCCTCTATGGACACAAATATACCTTTACAAGAAGCTCAAGCCTCACCATTTTGCTCACTATAACAAAAGCATATGTCTCATTTAGTGATCAGAAAAAAAAAAATAGGTGGAATTTTATCATGAAAAGCCATTTGGGAATGCTTGACAGCTGTGCAGGAAAGAGCTTCACAAATCTTTGCGAGAAGATTGTCCCAGAGGAAGAGCAATTGTGTTTGAAATTTTTCTTTGTGCCATTTGTTTCAAATACATATTATCTGTAGTGCAACCATTGATATATGAAGAATGAGGCAGCAGTAAAATTAATTATTTCACTCTTAATGAGTTCCTTTCTAACAAAATAATTAGCCTCATGAAACAAAGAAATCTTCTTTGGCTGCAAACCCAGGGTCACAGGAGTCAGGTGCTAAAAGACCATAAGACTCTTCAAATACTTATGTTACACTTTTATGTACTAAGGTAATGATGGTATGGTAATAAGAAAACTTTAAGAAGTACATTTACTTACAAAAGCCATTGTATAACAAATGAGATCTATGTAGTAGTCTAAAAGGTGTCTAACTAGAGTTAATAGGCCTCTTGAAGAATGCAATCTCAGAAAGCAATATGGACAATAAGATAATCTAGTTCATGAAACACTAACAGCTATGATAGTCTCCTTGTCAGTTGCTGTCTTAAATTCTAGATAGAAGAAAGCAAAACAATACTGTATCAGGGTAGGTCACATCAAGAGACAAACTTAGTAATGGCTGCTATTCTATCACTTTGTTATCTAAGAATTAACAGAATCTTCTGTTACAAACAAAGGTGACAGTCTAATATTTAATAAAATAGGTCATAGGGCAGTGCCCGAGCTCAGGGGGTAGGGCACCAGCCACATACACCAAGACTGGGTGGGTTCAAACCTGGCCCAGGCCAGCTAAAGCAATAATGACAACTGCAACAGAAAAATAGCCGGGCGTTGTGGCGGGTGCCTGTAGTCCCAGCTTCTTGGGAGGCTGAGGCAAGAGAATCGCTTAAGCCCAAGAGTTGGAGGTTGCTGTGAGCTGTGAAGCCGCAGCACTCTACTGGGGGTGACATAGTGAGACTCTGCCTCAAAAAAATTAAATAAGTCATATAAGATAAACTAAGTAATAGAGACAATTCAGAGATAAGCCCTTGTCATTTTAAACTTCAATAAAGGAACGGGATTAGACTACCCTCTAGTGGAAGTTCAATAGAATTCAGTACATACGTTTCAAACATTTCCCCAGTTTATCATAAAATGAACACTGGGTTGTTTTGTTTTTCCACAGAATAAGAAAGTGTACAGAATCTAGATGAAAATATCTCATTATATACTTACGCAATGTCTTTCAATTTACAGGACATTAATTTCACAACATTTAATGGTTTTGTAAATTTGCAAAGCCTAGAGAGACTCCCACTTGAATGTCAGCATCTTGACGGCAGGTCCCCAGCCTTATTCACCACTGTATGCTCAGGGCCTGTGAACAGTGTGACACCCAGACACAGGGCAGACATTGTGGTAAGGTGTTATATTTGTCATCTCATTCAATCCTCCAAATACCTACAAGGCAGGTACTGTCATTCTTATTTTGCAGATAAGAAACAAAAGCTTGGAGCAGTTAAGAAACTGCATGGGACTCACAGAAAGTTGTACAATCAGTATCCAAATCCAGATCTGAGAGTTCTTAACCCCTTTCAGTTCCTAGCATTCCTGTATCGTTTCTTTATAAAATGTCAAGCCTTACACTAAGTACCAATTAAACAGGCTTTTGTAAGCTGGATGGAAACCAATATAAATGGATTATCTGTTGTTCTTAACAATTCCTGAGAGACTAGGTAAGCAGGAGTCATATTTATAAAGCCATGGGAATAACACAGCCAAAGACATCATCAGAAGTTCAAATTGCTCACATAATATAAATTCTTTATTCTTTAATAAAGGTAGACTCCCTAGAGAGCATGAAAAGACCAAAAGAATTAAGTAGCCTGGAAAATTAGGTAATGACTGGATATGGCATTAGATCTGTCAAAGAAAGTATAAAAAATTCAAAGAAGTTAGGGGAATCCTGTGACAAAAAAAAGTCAGTTACCATGTTCTTCTAAATGGTTTTCTTTTTTTGCAGTTTTTGGCCAGGGCTGGGTTTGAACCTGCCACCTCTGGCATATGAGGCCAGTGCCCTACTCCTTTGAGACACAGGTGCCGCCCCTTCTAAATGGTTTTAGTTTTTATTATTGCTTGACTGTGTAAGCCTTATGATATTTCAAGGTATTTAGGTGATGACAGGTGATATTTTGAGTCTATAAAAAAATCTATTGGTAGACTTACATGTTTATTTATTTATTTCTGTTGCTCCAACTACAGTGCAGCGGCCTTAGTCCAGCTCATGGCAATCTCAAACTCTTGGGCTCAAGCAATCCTCCTGCCTCAGCCTCCTGAGTACCTGGGACTCCAGGCACCCACCACAACGCCTGGCTAATGTCTTTTATTTTTAGTAGAGATGGGGTCTTGCTCTTGCTTAGGTTGGTCTTAAACTCCTGAGCTCAAGCAATCCACCTGCTTCAGCCTCCTGGAGTGCTAGGATTACAGGCATGAGCCCAAACACAAGTGGATGTTTAAAACACTAAGTGCTTTCTTTCTTTCTCTCTCTCTTTTTTTTTTTTTTGAAACAGTCTCACTTTGTCAACCTTGGTAGAGTGTCCTGGCGTCATAGCTCACAGCAACCTCAAACTCTTGGGCTCAAGTGATCCTCTTGCCTCAGCCTCCTGAGTAGCTGAGAATACAGGTACCCACCACAACACCTGGCTATTTTTAGAAATGGTATCTTGCTCTTGCTCAGGCTGGCCTCCAACCTATGAGCTCAGGCAATCCACCCACCTTCACCTCCACAGAGGCATAAGAAACCATGCCCAGCCTTTCACTAGGTGCTTTTAATAGCTAAGAATGCTACATATGTAAATGCATAAAAATAAATTCATAATGTACATTAATGATACAGATACGTTTATACACATACAGCCCACCCCACAAAGTTTGGCTTCTAAGTATTCTGCTATTGTAAAGGATAAGAATATCAGCTTTGATTTCAGGCAGCTTAAGTTGCTTAGCTAAAAGTCTGATAATCTCAAAACAACTCTCCATAATTCCAGGCCAAAAAATAAGTCTCTGGAATTCCAACTTTTGACATGCTATCTTCCATAGTTAGTAATTCATTACTAAGTATAAATATCAAACAAAAGGGATCGGTTAAAACCCAAAAGTAACATGGATTTCAAATGTTTACAGATAATTCAGGTTGATTATATTTTAAACATCTACATTTTATATACATCTTCTAAGCAAATGGAATAAACTCTCTAAAAGGACACAATATAGGTTAGAGACATAGACTAGGGGGAAAAAGTGACTCAAATTTATTTAGAAGTGACTATCTCCCCAGAATAGTATTTCAGAGACTCTTTTAGTATTAACTCAGATTTGTAAACAGAGAGGATTGAAATGGACATTTGAAAATCCCAATCCATTCATTTAAGAAGTCAAATTCAATTTCTGAAGAGTAAGGTCATTCATCACTAAATAGTAAACATTTTTTAGGATATTGGAATCCTAATTGAAAGTGAAAATACAGTATATTCTAAGAAGACTGACATAGACCACATTTTCAAAGCAGAACTATGAAAATTATTAAAATTATGGTAAGGGGCGGCACCTGTGGCTCAAAGGGGTAGGGTGCTGGCCTCATATGCTGGAGGTGGCGGGTTCAAACCTAGCTCTGGCCAGAAACTGCAAAATAAATAAATAAATCTAAAACAAAATAAAAATAAAAAATAAAATTATGGTAAAATGCATTTAATCAGTAGAGTGGCATTAAAAATAAACTACTGATAAACAGGTTTACTCTCTGCTGGAAAAACAGAGAGACAGTGATTATCACAGGAGATTATCTCTGCAAAGAAACCAGCAAAAAGCAAGTGACTCAAAGCAATACGGGTAGGTAAGCTAAAAGAAAGGGGCTAAAAAGAAAATTTCAAATATCTTGGCTGGGCTTGATGGCTTGCTGGTTTAGGCTTACAATCCTAGCACTCTGGGAGGCTAAGGTAGGAGGACTGCTTAAAGTCAAGAGTTCAAGACCAGCCTGAGTAAGAGCAAGACCCCATCTCTACTAAAAACAGAAAAAACTTAACCAGATGTGGAAGGCACCTGTAGTCCCAAATACTTAGGAGGCTGAGAGAAGAGGATTGCTTAAATCCAGAGTCTGAGGTTACTATGAGCTAGGCTGACACCACAGCACTCTAGCCTGGACCACACAGTGAGAGACTGTCTCAGGAAAAAAAAAAAAAAAAAAAAAAAGAAAATTCCAAATATCTTGAAGGCCATTTCCATTGGTTAGTTATCCAAGGCTTGGGAAGGATCATTACTGTACCCACAAGAGGGAGGTAACACAGATATTTTACATTTCTCCCAATACCAAGAATCTCTTTTCCATGCCCTGCCTTCAGAAGAAACAAAACACTGACCTGAGAAACCACCGTAACAGCCAGTGGGCCTGAAGAATACAGTTCATGAAGACCTACTGACAACTGCCATCCTATCCTCATTCCACTGAGGACATCATCAATGTGGCTGGGATCCTTGATCCATATATCAACAGTACCATACTGAGCAAGTCACAACCTCTTCAAGCCTTTATTTGTTGCTTACAAGTTTATTTATTTGTAAAGTAGGGATAACAAAAGCCACTTTTGTAGGGTTCTCGTCTGAATTAAAGATTGCATCTAGAAAGCACCTAATAATCTATACTAGGTGCTATAAATGTTAGCTATTGTTATCAGCAAGGGCATTCCAAATACCATTTGCCTATTTTATCTACACACTCAGAAAGTTAATTTATGATTTGCTGATTATTTTTTAAATCAGTCTTTTTTCACTTTAAATAAGCCCCAATATTAGAGACAGGAAAAGGCTAGGCCTGGTGGCTTACACCCACAATCCTAGCATTCTAAGAGGCCAAAGCAGGAGGATCCCTTGAGCTCAGGAGTTTGAGACCAGCCTGAGCAAGAGTGAGAACCCATATCAACTAAAAATAGAAAAATTATCTGGGTGTTGTGGACAACACCTATATTCCCAGCTACTCAGGAGATTGAAGCAGGAGGATTGCTTGAACCCAAGAGGCTGAGGTTGCTGTGAGCTAGGCTGATGCTGCATTCTAGCCTAGGGCAACAGAGTGAGACTCTTGTCTCAAGAAAAAAAACACAACAAACAAACAAAAAACAGGATAGTGTATTCTTAGCTTCTCACCAATAAGACTAGATTAGGTTATGAGCTCTAGAAGTTTACCTTCTATAGAGATAGCTCATACCTCCTACTTCACTAAGATCTTTAGCTTGATTAGAAAATAGTAAGCCATAATATTGTCCTCAGGTATGGTACTGTCAAACATAAAAGAAAATTTTCTGAACATAACCCAAGAAGAATAACAACATAATCTATCAAAATGAAAACAACAATCTCAAAAATAAATTCTACAAAGTATAAATTTAACCAGAAGAGACAACCTTATTTAACAGGATTTATTTGATCTGTCATCAGTTTAAAGATAAAAAAAAGAAAACAAAAAACAAGACATAAACCTTTTGCAGACCTAAATTTTAAAAGCAACAATTGCTGGAGTACAAAGGACAAAGTCACCCAATATCTTTTATTTTCTATATTTACATTTTTTTTTAATTAAATCCTAGCTGTGTACGTTGATATGATCATGGGCCTTGCTGTTTGTTGTACTATTGTTTTACACGGATAGAGCGAGGTACAGTTCAGCCCAATCCTGATCAATTTATTACAGTAGCTAAAGTGGTGGCAAGTAAACTAATATGACTAATTGAGACTGATTATATAATGGAACAATACAGGTCAAATAAATTGACTAATTCAAGGTGAAGATGCTTTTTATTTTGGGATGTGAAATGGCTTATTTTGCTCTGTCTTACATTCTTACCAACTCTTGCTCAAAATGATGTTAAACTTTAGGACATAAAAGAGAATAAGAAAGCTAAAATGCCTATCCTTTGTCTCTGGACTCTCCAGAAAGACTTCACTTGTTTTCTCCCAGGGAAACTTTTGAAGCTTCAGTATGTTATGGGACCAAAAGCGATGATCAATGCAACCAATAATATTAACATTTCTACAAAATTGATCATCAGCCACTCATCTTGGAGGGTGAAAAGGACAGAACAAATCAAAATAAAAGGCCCAGGTGCCTTTAGAGGTGCATTTAGTGCACTTAAGTGCAAGAGCTATCTGCATGAGTACCTGAAGCCACGGTGGAACCTCGTGAGTGTGTGAGTTTCAAAGTACAAAGAATCAATTGAAAAAGACGCCTTAAATGGAGGTGGGGTGGGAAGAGGACATTGCTGTCTTCTCTTAATTGTTAGGAAGAAAATATCCCAAACATTGAAACGTTATACATTCTTCACAAAGTATTGAGAACTATTTGCTACACGTATATAACCTTATTAACATTTCTCATTTACATGCCCATAGTTTGTCAACATGAATCAGGTTAGCACAGTGCACAGGAGACAAGAGGACTCTATTTTTTCTACATCATCATCTGTGTCCGAATATAAACTCTGTGACAGCAAAACTCTACCCCATGTTGGCTTTGTTCATTCTCCTTTGTTTGTCACAAAGGGAGAAAGGGTCTGCACACACCCAAGTAAATGATCAGTATTTGGGGGCAAGCAGAAAGAGTATAAGAAAGCCTCCTTCTGCAAAGTAGGCATTTGGGCCTAAATTATAAGGTCACCAGATCGCTGTTCTCTTTCTCCTGAGGGGCATTGCAGAGTGACCTTTGCATTACTCCTGTGTTTCTTCTTCCTGAAGAGGAAGGTGTAAAAGTGCACCTGAGTAGAAAAGGTGAGCATGCAAGCCGGGGTCTCATGGCAGCACCAAACTGCCAGCATTGTTGTCTTATAAACTATCATTCAGATTAAAAATAGTCTTTCACTGTTGTGGTCCTGTGCTATGTGCTATGTTTAATATGTGTAAGTCGTATCTTAAGTCCTTAGTAATACATAAGACTTTATGTATTAAGAAATGCCTTAAATCTTTATGTTAACTTTTACAATGTTGTAAACGTTGGTAACACAGCAACATGATACAGCCAAAAGAATACAAATTTTGGGTGGCACCTGTGGCTCAAGGAGTGGAGCACTGGCCCCATATACCAGAGGTGGTAGGTTCAAACCTAGCCCCGGTCAAGAACTGCAAAAAAAAAAGATTGCAAATTTTAATACCTGTGTTTGAATACTCTATTAGACATCTACAAATGGTGCAAAAAGTTGTTTAATTTATTTTGGCCAGTTTCCTCGTCATTAAATAGAAATAGTATCTATATTTAGAGACGTTATATGGATTTTTAAAAGTATATATATATACACACATATACATGTATAACTGTTATAGTGTATACATATATATATAGCTGTGTGTGTGGACATACATACACACACACACGTGTATATGTGTCTATCAATCTGGCACTCAATATTTACTTGACTGTTTCAGTGCACTATATAGTACTACACATTCACAGCATCTTAGTGAAAAATAAGTATGCCTCCAACTGAGCTGAAAGGTCCTGGGGAGTAAATGGCCCTAGTGAATTGTTATTCTTCTTACCTAGGACCAACCACTAAGAGTAATGAACTACATATTAAAGCAGTCCCAAATGCAAATTAATAACATTTTTAATTAGTTTTAAATGTTTCCCAAAACATTGGAAAGTGAAATGATTATGAAGAAGAATTGTTGTTAGGAGACAGCTCTCGGGGGTCTGTCCTGTTGTTGATGTATATCTTGTTGGGTTTTCCAGAAATATAAGACAGAGCTACTCTTTGAACAGGTCCTTTCTCAGGGTTAGGCCTACAGCAAGCAACCTCGAAGGATAAGATAATAGCTCCTTCTGAAACAGAGTAAGGATGTTTAATGCTTGCTGTGAAAGTGGTGAACTCCTGGGATTGGTGTTCCTGAGCTACACTACAAACCCAGTGCGTACGCGCCATCCGTCTGGGGCGTATCACAGCACCCCAAAGGACAGCGCAGACATGTTGGTGCTTCATGAGTAGCAAAGTATTTTGTCTCTGATTCAAGAGTCTCATGTCTCCTGCCAGCATCCACAAAACAATAACAGGCTTACTAATTAGCTTGTGAGTTTTTACAAGGAGGATGAGGTGGTGGCAGAAATAGGTCTTTTTAAAAGAGGAGGGACAAAGACCCCATAGTTTGCATTCAACCTATGATAAAACTTCCTGAAATCCAGTGGCTGATGTTCTTCCCCAGGTGGTGGGCCAGGGGAGGTGAGCATTCGCCACCGTGGTGAGGGTTCATGAGGCTGTACAGTGAGAGACAGAAACAACCCACAAACGTGGTGTCTTCGCAGTCACCCTCTCGGAGTGGTTGGAGGAAGGGATATTAACATAACAAAAAACAAGACTGCCTCAGAGTCCAGATAAAAGACATGTGGCTGAGGCTAGGAAGTCGAAGAATAGCTAAAACTGAAAGGAATGGTGTCAGAAGTAGGGATCCTGCTAATCAATATAGCCTTCTGTGTGAACTGAACACATCGGGCATTTGTTTGGTTGGACCTTGATCGGCAGTGTCTCAAAAGCAAAAGTGAATGCAAAGCTTTGCCTAATGGTGCAGAGCTGGCCAGGCCTGTGTGCTGGGTCTGCCACAACCAGACTCGTCCAGCAACAAAAATGAGACCCTGGTTGCTGGGTCACTGAAAGATTACAGGACAAAATGTGCACAGGACTGGACAGAAAGAGAGGGACTCCTCGATCTGGTGCTCTCCAGATCCTAGAAGTTCTCAGAGCAGGAAGCAGCACGGGCAGCTCAGTGAGCACCAGCTCAGAGGCGGGGGCAAGAGGGACAGACAGACCAACTATTACTGTCTCTCCTGCATCCCCACCACTGCCACCTGCATTCCCTAACCTCCCAGGCTGGTTCCTGCTGCACGTGGGTTAGGGTCCTTGTCCTGTGTTCCTATAGACAAAAATGCACTTGAGTTTCAGTGCAGGCAAAGTTCTCTCACAGTGGAGAAGACAAACTACCCTGGGGTGGGGGTGGGGGCGGTTATGCTGCTACTGTGCACAGTTGCTGTGACTTCCACATTTGAAGGCATCAGGGAATCAATGTGCTCTGTGCCCTACACGTCCTCGTCCTGTCAGGGATGGACAGACAGGGGACTCTCTGCACGCACCATCCCTTTAAGGTAGCCAAGAAAAATGACAGCCCAGGGAAATAAAGGAAATTACAGCTGGAGTGACTTAAAGGCGGCCAAGTACTCAGAAAGGTCATTTTGAGGACCTGCCAAGACACCACTATCTGCCTAACAAAGGTGAAAAAAGGAAGATATTAGTCTGCTACTAAGCACTTATTGAAATGTAAGGCCTTTAGAAAGAAGGCTGGCATGGGGAAGTGTGTTCCTCCCTAGATTTCACAAGCCATGGCACTTCCCCGTGAGTTCCTCCTTTGGTTTTGTTGTTTTGCCTGGCTGTGTTTTCCCAGTAGCCTTGGTTTTCAGGCTTCTAGGAGAGAAGCTCAGATTGCAGCTAGTTCTGAATCGGATTCTGAGGCTAAGCCTTGGTCCTTGCTGCAGCCTGCAGACAGGAGGGATAGCTCTGGTGTCCTTTCCCCTCTCTTCAAAGTCCTATCTGATGGGCAAGGTGGGGCACCTAGGCTATAGCCAGACTCCAGAGCCTTGCAGTACATGAAGAAGCTCCATAAGGAATATGCTATGAAGGAAGGGATTCCTAAATCCAACAGAAGTCACCTCTACAATACTATTCGGCTCTTCACCCCCTGTGCCCAGCACAAGCAGGCTCCTGGAAACCAGGTGACAGGAATCCTTCCCTCAGGGGACCTGCTGTTTAACCTGGATCGTGTTACCACTGTTGAACACTTACTCAAGTCAGTCTTGCTTGTACACTATCAACAACTCAGTTTCCTTTTCCTCTCCTGTTAGATGTGTATGCAACCTGCTGATAAAAGAGCCAAAATCTTCTGGCAAGACTCTCTCTAGAGCTCCACATTCCTTTACTTTTAACTGACAGTTTGAATTTGGAAAGAAACATAAATGGAATGAGATCGATGTAACCACCCCCTTCAGCCTCTAGTGGCCTCCAACAAGAAGATTCACATGTCTGTAAATTTGACCTGCATGAGACACCACCTGCAGCCTCCTTTGGCACAGGATGGCCTCTTTAACATGACTTTTCGAGTGTTCCCCTCACTGATCTTATATCTGAATGACACAAGTGCTCAGGTTTATCATAGGTGGTATTCCCTTCACTATAAAAGGAGGCCTTCACAGGTTCCTGACCAGAAGAGCAGTCTGTCTGCTTGTCCTGTGGGAGAAGAGGCTGCTAAGGATGGGAGATTTTCCTGTCACCGGAGAGGTCAGGAAACTGCCCTCTCTGAATTGAAGAAGCCCCTGGTTCCAGCTTCCTTGAACATGAGTGACCCACGTCAAGCAATTTCTTTTCCCCCAAAATGAGTGTGAGCTCCATGACTTTAGACTTAGCTTTAGTCAGCTGAAGTGGGACAACTGGATTGTGGCCCCGCACAGATATAACCCTCGATACTGTAAAGGGAACTGTCCCAGGGCAGTTCGGCATCGGTATGGCTCTCCAGTTCACACCGTGGTCCAGAACATCATCTATGGGACACTCGACTCCTCAGTGCAGAGACCATCATGTGTACCTGCCAAATACAGCCCGTTGAGTGTTTTGACCATTGAGCCCGATGGTTCAATTGCTTATAAAGAATATGAAGACATAATAGCTACTAAGTGCACCTGTCGTTAACAAGTGGTCCTCCAAACTAAACCTTGAGCCTATTTGACAAAGTAAATGTTGTCTGTGCCCTCAGGAGAAAGCTTCACGTATCAAATCTCTAAATGCAGCGTATGTTGCGTGAGGACGAGCCTGTGTAGATTAGTACATTCTGTGTGCTGAGGGTAACATCTGTTGTTGCTACTGAACCTTTCTATTTTGGATAGCTTTAAAATTTTTCCCTTGGCCTTTTTTTAAACAAGAGTCTTATTCTTGATGGAAAAAAATTCTTAGCATAAATCATGGAATTGTAATTATAAACACAATTCACAGCACTATTGTCTTATTTAAGGGAAGAATAAATTCTTATCAATGGCAAAAAAAAAAAAAAAGAAAGAAAGAAATGTAATGCCTGGCTTGGCTCCCATAGAGCAGTGGTTACAGCATCAGCCACATACACCAAGGCTGGCGGGTTGGGACCCAGCCAGGGCCAGCTAAACAATGACAAGTGCAACAAAAAAGTAGCTGGGCATTGTGGAGGGAGCTACTTGGGAGGCTGAGGCAAAGGAATAGCTTTAACCCAAGAATTTGAGGTTGCTGTGAGCTGTGACACCACAGCACTCCACTATGGGTGACATAGTGAGACTCTGTCTCAAAATAAAAAAACAAAAGAAAGGAAATGTATGTAATGCCTGATCCACACAAGCCTTGTAACTCTCCAGCCCGCCATCCCCATTTTGGTGCATGCAGGTCAATGCTAATGTGATAATAAGGCAGAAATGCCCAACAGGGCTTACTAGTCAGACAGAAACAGTATATCAAATGCAGACAACAAGGCCTTTGCAGCATTTTGACTCTGCATGAATAAGTAGCATCTACCCCCCTGGGGAACCCTCCCTATCCCTCACTCAAACTTCTGAAACAAAAACAATGGCTCAAAGGGGGCCTTTTCACAGAGGTTTTCCTAAATACTGCATAACTCACTGGTGATTTAGCTAAGTTAATAGCTGATGTTTTCCACTAGAAGACCAGACTCGATGACAGACTGTAAGATCGTAGCAGGGACCTGTCACCACAGCAAGTTGAATTGAAAGCCACTCTCCTTGCCATAGATAGTACTTCTAAGGACCACACATGTTATTTTTTATTGACTGTTGGTTTGTAGTAAAGGGTTAGACATCGGGTCTGGCCCTTAAAGGATAAAAGGCTGGTTAGAATAAAGGCAGCCCTGTTTAAGGACAGAAAACTAAAATCAAGCGATGGCTGTTGATACCGAATAATCTGTGTCATATCTTAGTAAACATGCATTTTCTAATGAAATCGACCCAATCAAGCTGCTGATCACCTGCACTCTCCAGAGCAACATCACTGTCACCTGATCTATCCTAATATCACAAATGGCAACGTATCAGCCTGCAGGAACTAGGCAGAAATTAGATGTTTTTGGTGCACATGCCAGCCACTGCTGCATATATACAGTCACTGCTGCCCAAGAGGGGTCCATTGGTCTTTCAATGAAGAATTCACCATAGTTCAACAGGCACTGTCCCTGCCTGTTCTCAGGAGATTGGCTATATTGGACATTTGGCCCCACTCTTGAGACTGCTGTTGATGCTTTTTCGGGTTATAGCTTTCCTGTTCTAAGCTAATCATCTGGGCAGCGCCTGTGGCTCAGTGAGTAGGGCGCTGGCCCCATATGCCGAGGGTGGTGAGTTCAAACCCAGCCCCGGCCAAACTGCAACAACAACAACAACAACAACAACAACAAAGCCGGATCAATGTACACAGCTATGATTTAATAA
>CAUYPK010112010.1:0-24183 GCA_963574355.1 Loris lydekkerianus
TTGTCTGGTTCCAGTTTGAAGAGGAAAAGTTTTCAGTTCGACTCCACTTAGTAAAATAGTAGCTGTGGGTTTGTCATAGATAGCTTCAATCAGTTTCAGAAATGTGCCACCTATGCCTATACTCCTCAGTGTTCTAATTAGAAAAGGATGCTAGATTCTGTCAAATGCTTTTTCTGCATCTATTGAGAGGATCATATAGTTTTTAGTTTTACTTCTATTGATACAGTGAATAACGTTTATTAGACTTGCGTATATTAAACCAGCCTTGCATCCCTGGGATGAAACCTACTTGATCATGATGTATGACTTTTTTGATGATAAGCTGTAATCTGTTGGCTAGGATTTTGTTGAGAATTTTTGCATCTATATTTCATGAGTGAAATTGGTCTGAAATTCTCCTTTTTAGTTGGGTCTTTTCCTGGTTTTGGTATCAGACAAAAGAAATTTTTTAAAGAAGCTTTAAATATTAGCGATTTCAAATAGTCTCTGTTTTTTTAATGACAATTTCTTTTCAAATTTCATATATGTATATATGTTTATATATATCTGAGCCATAGTAGAAAGATATAGATTTGTCATCAAGACATGTCATATTATCCTCATTATTATAACAGTGATATCTATACTTACTAGTAAACTACTACTAAACAGTTATTACCAATAAATCCTTAAGCATCAATAATGCATCAAAAATACACAAAATGATAAAATCAATTCCAGTGAGTATTAGTGTATATTAAACTACATAATATCACAACCTGCTAGAGATAACCTACAAATTATTACAGTCTTCTAGGGACAATAACATTGAGATTAAAATTGTTTATCTATTAAATTTCAAAGTACTCTGCAATAGAGACAATCTTCTGAGACTCATAACCACTCTGTGAGACTGGTATTAACACTGTATCTGCATTTTACAGAGGAAACAAGTTTAGCCAGGTTAAGTGGCTTGCCCTAAATCCCGCAGCCAGTGTTAGAGGGAGGCCCTAACCCCAGCTTGAGCTCACCCACTTCATGATGTGTGCTTATAATCCTGTCATGACTGATTCCCGTCCTTTGCTTTTCATTAAAGAACCAATGAAAGTACAGGGAAGGGATTAGAAAAAAATTCTAAAGATATTATATAAACTATTATTGTTCTTTGAAAAATTAGCCAACATTTTAATTCTTAAATGCTCTAACCTAAGTTTTAGAATTTATGTCTCTAGTCCCCAATGAAATCTTAAACAGTGTTTTCTGTAGAATATATTAAGATAAACTTTAATGTTTAGATGGTCCGTTCTTTTTTTAAATAAAATAAATATAATAATAGGAAAAACAGCCAATTTAAAGATAGATAATTATACATACGGTGCCATTTTTGGTAAAGAAACCAGGTAGCGTATGAACTTTTTTTTTTAAAAGGTAAAACCATGGCCATCTTTAAAATACTATTCATTTTAAAATGAAAGAAAGCAGGATGGCAAAGATTTGAACATGTGTATGGCTGGTGCTGGCTGGCAAAGACTTGAACATGTATAGGGTTGGTGCTGGCTTTAGGAGAACCTGGTCAGAGCCTCTGGGCTCCAACTGAGGGCACTGAGTGCCGCAGGTCTGCCCTATGTGGTAAATATGTTATCCCTTGCATCAAAGGTGTGATCTAGCACAGCTTTAAAAAGGGTAGCAAAGAGGGAAGGGGAACACAAAGGAGAATAAGGGCCAAAGGGAAGAGGCTCCCCTCACCTGAAATTCAAACTAGACAACAGCAAACTGATTAGTTGGGCATTTATTGAAAGCCCATAGATAGCTTAGTTGTTCCAGTGTGGGTTTCTGGCCAATGATTTTGTCAGCATGAAGTGACAAAACATTCAAAATAATCTCAAATCCCAAAATTCTTTGGTCAAAATATCATTTAACCATGTGATGAGGAGGAAAAATATATACTACCAAAAAACTTCAAATATGAGAAATTTTAAGGCACAGGGGCTCTGGTCTTGTGAGAGTCACCAGGATATGTTCTGATTATGCACAGGAAACATCATGCAGAACCACATGTAGTCTTCTGGATCCTGAAGTTTAGCACTTTGAATCCAATTTTTACAAAACAAATCCTTTCAATAAGGGGATTTATTCTGTGAAGTTTGGATTTGATTGAGGGGGCCTGCACTGGGGATCTGGAGGGCCCCAAGTGGCCCCAAGGCTGCAGCATTCCCCTCCCCTGTTCCCTAGGCATCTCCAAATGTGTTCTGAGGTCTGGTGGCAGCAACACCCTGCTGCCAGCTAGCTAGGATGCAAATTCTCTAGGCCCAACCCTTAACTACAGAATGAGAATCACTGTGGGTGGAACCAGTTGTTTTAACAAGTTTTCTCAGTGTACTGAAGTTTGCGAAGTGCTGATTTAGATCAGTGTTTGTCAAGCTGCAGTTTACAATCCATTAGTGGGTTGTGAAATCAATTCAGCAGGCAGTGACCAGCATTTTACAAAAGTGAAACAGAATAGAAAAGAACATAGGAAGCCAGAGTTTTATCTCCAGAATCTTTGTGGAGAAATAAACGAAATTGCCCACCAGAGAGGAGACGGAAGGGGTACCCACCACAAAGGAGATACAGAGGAGAATAAGAATATGGTAAGTTAATGAGTTACCCTCGAGAGAGCCAAGTTAGTATGACTGGTGAAGATGTATGTATTCACTCATTTATTCACAGAACATTTATTGTGCCATTCTAGGTACCAGACAGTGTGCTAGATATTGGGGGTACAAATTTGAAATTCATCATGAAGTCAGTTATTTCCTGACAAGCAAGAACTCTAATAACAGTAACAACATGATTGGTGCCTTGAGGGAGGTGTTATACAGCTATGAGGAAGAACAATGAACTCAGTCCATGATGATGGGATGAGGAGGAGGATTGTGACAGAGGACATCTGTAAGGAGAGGGCGCTGAAGCAAAAGGATGACCACATCTTAACATGATGTTCCATACAGTGGCACTGAGTGCCTTTGTTTACACACACATACACACATACTGTATATATGTGTATATATATGCTTCCAGAAAGTATCCAGACATTGTCTCTTTTTCATAGTACATGGCTGGATACTTTCAGTACAGACCTCATATGTAGTGCATATAAATGTCTTTTTTGTATTCTTCACTTGTTTAAAAACTTGATGCCCATACTTTTTAAAGAATGATAAAAATCATTACATAAGGGAGCCATTGCAAATATGAAAAAGACAAAATTATTTCTGTAGTTTGTACAAAAGACCCACTGGGTATTACTTTTAAGTAGGGGTTTCTTCAGGCATTATGAAAATGGGAGGATCTGAGTGGGCTATTTCCACGACACTATACCTAGGAATGCACAGCAAGGCGGGGGAGCAGTACGGTTCCAGGGTGCGCCTAGGCCCGTGTGATTTTTATTAAATCACATTTTTTTTTTTTTTTCTTTTCAGTTTTTGGCCAGGGCTGGGTTTGAACCCACCACCTCCGGCATATAGGACCGGCGCCCTACTCCTTTGAGCCACAGCCATATAGTATAGTAAAGATGCAGGTGCCCTAGTGTTCAACACAAACATTACCGGTGAGGAACCTAAAGTCCAAAAACGCAAAATAATTCGTTTACCACACATAATTTAGTTCTGCGTAAGAGCTAGATTCCAGGTCTCTTGAGTAGGTGCAGCTTTCTCTGCCCACAGTTTTGCCCTACCACTGAGGGTCAGGCTGGATTACTTACTTCTTCCAACTCTCCACTTCTTCCCAGGTTGGAGAGTTTTATGGGGTAAACTTAATTTAGAAAGTTGGCTTTTTTGAGTTTTTGCATTTTCCGTTTTCTTAATCAAAGTGTGTAACACCAACAAAGAGGGGAATACCCACTGAGAGCAAATGACTCTGTACACCTCCCTATCAGGAAAAACAGAAGACGCTCTTCCACAGCGTCCACAGGCCACGTGCGGGAGGAGGGGCCGCCTTCTGGTTGGCTCCCCGAGCGGATCTCTTCCTCCAATCCGAGTAGATACCGCGGTGGGGCGGGGCCATCAACCTGTCCATCAGCGAGTCCGCGGGTGGCAGCACCTACCATACCGCAGTACCTTGGCGAGGCGGGACCCCGGCGGCGGGAGCCAATCCGCCCGGCGGCGCGAGGGGCGGGGGCGGGGTCACTGCGAGCGGCCCAAACACGCCGGCCTAGGCGCACAGTGGAGCCGCGCTGCTCCGCGGCCTTCCGGTGCTCGGGCAGGGGAACCTCCACCCCTCTTGGCATCCCCACCTTCTTTGCCCAGATACCCCCGCCCTCTCTCACTGGGACAGCTAGGCGACGGTTACCGGGAAGCGCACACCACCCCTCCCTCCCCTTCTCCTCCCTCCTCTTCCCCATCCTCCCCTCACGCGCCACCCGTTTTTCTTCTTTCTCCGTTAATAACAGCTGGGTGGCTGGGGGAGGGGAGAAGGTGGCCCCAGCGGAGTCTGGGCGGGCGCCTCCCACTCACCCGCGAGCCGCGGTGGGAGCCGGAGGATGGCGGCGGTAGCGGCGGCCGCCCGGGAGGAGGCGGTGCCGAGGCCCCGGGCGCAGAGCGCAGCGGCGGCAGCGGCAGAGAGCGGCAGTGGTCCGTCGTGGCGCTCCAGAACCGAAACCAGTGGCAGCCGCACAGCCACCTGAGCCGCTCCTTCCCTCCGGAGTCGGTGAGCGGCGCCCGCCGAGCCCGCTGCCGGGCCGTCTCTACCTTTCCGCTTCTCGTCTCGCGAGTCCCCGTCAGGCCGCCGGCCTCTCCAGCCGCCCCCGAGAAGAGGGCGCTGGGTACCGATCGCCCTTCGGGGCGCCGGGCGGCGGCCCTGGACGTGCGAGGGCCTCTCTGGGCCGGCCGCGGCGCCTCCGCCCTGCCCTCTCGCTCCGGCGTTCGCTCCCGCCTGCCCCGCACTCGGAGCGCAGCGCGCGGGCCCGGCCCGGGACAGGGCGGACATGGGCGCTAAGCAGAGCAGCCCGGCCGCTGCTAACGGCCGCACCCGCGCGTATTCGGGCTCGGATCTACCTTCCAGTAGCAGCGGAGGGGCCAACGGGACCGCGGGCGGCGGCGGCGGGGCTCGGGCCGCGGCCGCTGGGAGGTTTCCGGCTCAGGTGCCCGGCGTGCACCAGCCCAGCGCCTCGGGCGGCGCCGCGGCGGCCTCGGCTGCCCCCGCCGCCCCGCGCAGCCGCTCCCTCGGCGGGGCCGTGGGGAGCGTGGCATCGGGGGCCCGCGCTGCGCAGTCCTCCTTCAACATCCCCAACAGCAGCAGCGGCCCGTACGGCTCACAGGACTCGGTGCACAGCAGCCCCGAGGACGGTGGCGGCGGCAGGGACCGGCCGGCGGACGGGGGCCCCGGCGGGCCGCGCCTAGTGATCGGCTCCTTACCAGCTCACCTTTCGCCGCACATGTTTGGAGGTACGGCTCTCTTCCCGCGCGCGGGCGGCTGGCCTTCTAGCTTGCTGGCCATGGCGGCACGTGGGCCGCGGCTGCAGCTTGTTTTTACTCTCTACTTTTCTCCTTCAGCCCGGGCGCCGAGGTCCCCACTCTTGGGACAAAAATTTGCATTGAATCCCTATCGCCCGACTTAGAGCTTTGTTTTAAACACCGTGAGCACATCCTCATCTCAGTAGCAACTCCCAGTATAGAAAGTCTCCTTTTATCCCAGGAGGTAAATGGAGCAAATGTTTTAAAACAAATCGATGAAACTCCCTTCTGGTTGTGGCTTTTAGTACCAGGAAGTCATGAGGACCCGGTTGCTTAATGTAGTTGTCTGGGAACGCGAGTGGTGAGAGTAGTTTTTGAAGGCCGAAAGTCCGTGGATCTCGATGAAGGTTTAATATTTGAAAAGAAAGGGAGTTATCGCCTCTGGATTGACTTAATATAAAGCGGTCATTTTTAAGTCTGTGTCGGTATTCCCACCTATTACGTATACTTTAATTCGATGTCTGTAAATGAAAAGTGTATTTTTAACCCCAGTGAACTACTTTATACTTTAGGTCACATTTAATGTGTGAGTCCTGCTTAATTGGAATAGGGCATATAAAAAACTGAACACTTTCTTAAGGAGGGAAAGTAAAGATTACTACAGCTGTGCCTACAAGGTGCCGTAATTGGCTAGATTCAACAAGGTGCATTGTTGTCTAGAGTTCGGGAAAAGTCACTTGTAAAAAAAGGAAATTTTTGATAGCAAAATGATCCGCTTTTGGTTAAAACTGGAAGAAGGGTGTACTAGGGTGTACTTATTTAGGAAAGTGAACTGTACTTCTCCAATTAAGTTTTATACTGATCTACTTTATTGCAAAACACTTAATAGTAAATGAATCAAGACCATGCCTTTCCCCCTTTATGAAAAGAAACACATGCAGAAGGTAAACATTCTCATATCATTGCATTACGTGGCTGATACTGGAAAAATTCACAGTTTAGTACCGACAGTGAAAACACCGTCCTCTCCATTTTTTGTGTCCCCTTTACACATATATGGAGAAATGTAAGGACTTTGGGTAGGGAATTGGTAAAAATATTTAATAGTGTATTTTGTCCCATGTTCTAGGCATTCATACTAGCAAAAAATAGGAATGTCATGTTTAGGTTTTCCTATCTTTTTGTAACAATTCACACATTCAGTGTGGAATAGCTTTTGACTTTTAATTAGCTACTTTGTTTTAAAATAATTTTTGCCACATAAATAAAAATTTTCATGCTTTAGGAAAGCTTTTAAAGCTTTAATGCTTTAAAAAATCATTGGTTTTTGAGAAAAATAACTAATGACGTTCTTACTATGATTTGATCACAGCTAATACAATTGAAGGTGGTGTTGTCTCTGTGTTGAGGAATTAAAGAAAAGCAATTTCCTGAGAATTGTGATTAGAGCCAAGAGTAAAGGATCAGCAGGATTTTAAAAATAACTTGCTTTTTAAAGTGAAAATTTGCATTTAGCTGTTATTAAAAGATATGAATATTTAAAAGCTTGCTAAAGAAGGGGCAATAGAAAAGGCTTAACAAGTTTATTTAATATACTGATTACTATTTTTATTTTTTTGAGGGATGACAATTCTCTTTGACAAAAGTTGTATAGGTTTATTTTGTTAAAGTGAATACCTTCCACTCAGAACAAGGGATAGTTAACACTCATGCTGTTAATTCTTAGTAAAGGAGAATGTGAAAAAAGACCTAATTGCTGGTCTTTTTTTCTTGTCTAAGTTCCTAGATTTGTGCACTTAATACAGTTCTTTTAGTGCTGTTAGGATAACTGCAGCCTAGTAGCAGGACACTAACACCAAAGAACTTGTGTGGCCACTTTTCTCAACCAGGTTTCTGGAGACAATTAGGCCCTCATGTCCTAGGCTATCATATATAATGAACTTTTATCTCCTGTGTGCAGTTTAGAACAATTCTAGTTATGTTCTAGTTCATTCTTGGAACATTTGAGAAAACAATCACTTAGAAAATTGTATTCAGTGATTCAATGAGGAAAACTAATTGAGAAAGACTAGAAAGGGATCAGAGAAATGACTTGTTTTTATTAGTGATCAGATCAAAGTACCATGACCCTAAATCCTTGTTGAGACAGCGAAATGGAATATACTTATGTAAAAACCCATCTTTCTAGCTGTGCCTTAGTAAGAGTTTTACCTGCATTTTAGTAGATGGGTTCATTAGGAAAATGATAGAAGCATGTTTCTTAGTGTGAGGTTTAGGAAGCTAGTGGTGAATCTTATTTTAAATCAACCTTACATTGACTTAATGTTTTAGTATGTATTTTGTCATTAATGTGTTTATTGAGTTATAAATTATACAAATGTGTGGGCATTATATAGTTACTTCATCTGAAAACAAAAGGATTATTTCTGAATTAATGGATAATTCTTTTAATTTTGTAAAACTATTGTTTTGCTTGTATTATTAATGTCTTCTAATAAGAAAAGGTGATACTGAGATTCAAAATTATTCTCTTGTGAGTGTCATGTAATTTATAGAAAGTGAAAACTTCAACAGCACAGCCCCCCCCCCCCCTTTTGACACTTAGGAGTCTTGTGGGTCTAGCTGTTAATAGTTCCCTCATAATGAACTGCCAAAACTGAATGAGAACGTTTTATGTGTTGGTTTTATGTTTTGCTCTGTTACAGATGTATTAAAGTATTTAATGCTTTCTAGAAAACTGGAAGAAAGGTACCTAATCCAGACATTTCAGTTTGTAGACATTTCCTAGAATTGAGTTGCTGGACATCAAAATATGATTATATATAATCTATATGAGAGTTTTTAGGTGAAGTAGATCTTCCCTGTTTTTGTTATTTTCATAGCAGTGAGTAATAATGTTAAGGTGAACAGAGCATTCTCTTGCCTACTGTTGATATTGCCCATCACATTGGTTTTAAAACATGTCTTTAAAATCCTTGATGATTTGTTTGGCTTTATTTTATGTTTATGGTTTTTTCCTCTATCAAGTTGCTAACCTTCATAAAAGCAATTAATGTGGGTGGTAAATAGCCTTTACTGATGCAGCAAGGGTGGGTGAGGTGAATTGGACTGTAAATGTACACCAATGAAAGGAGATTATTTCTAGAGAAATCATGTGATCTTTTATTATGTATCCATGAATTTTTTTTTTTTTTTTTTTTTTTTTTTGTAGACACGGAATCTCATTTAATCGCCTTCTGTAGAGTGCTGTGGCATCACACAGCTCACAGCAACTTCCAACTCCTGGGCTTAGGCGATTCTCTTGCCTCAGCCTCTGGAGTAGCTGGGACTACAGGTGCCTGCCATAAGGCCCAGCTATTTTTTTGTTGCAGTTTGGCTGGGCTAGGTTTGAACCCGCCACCCTCCGTATATGGGGTTGGTGCCCTACCCACTGAGCCACAGGCGCCTCCCTGTATCCATAAATCTTAAAGTGAAAATGTAAAATGACTTAATTTAAGAAAATCAACCAGTGGCCCTGTGTTGATTTTGACTGTGCTTTTTTTTTTTTTTTTGACTTCTTAATTGAGCTTATTTAGGTGGGGTTTGCTCATGAGTATTTCAGTAGTTTGATTGTAATTCAAGTGCCTCCTGTTACTTATGAAACATGAGTCCTTATATTGAAGGAGTGGGTTATCATTTTATTTTGGAGACACAGTGTCACTATGTTAATAGCTCTGGGTAGGGTGCATGAATCACAGCTCACCTCTTTGGCTTGAACGATTCTCTTGCCTTAGACTCCCAAGTGGCTGGGACTACAGGTGCCCTCCACCATGCCCAGCTATTTTGGGTTGCGATTGTCATTGTTGTTTAGGAGGCCCAGGCTGGGCTTGAACCCACCGGCCTTGGTGTATGTGGCTGGCGCCCTGCTCACTAAGCTATGGGCGGCTGAGCCAATCTCTTAAAACTAAATATGTTAAAATGCAATCTGTATAACCTGGTTTGTTTTACCCTCAATGAATCCCCAACAATAAAAAAAAAAGAAAGAAAGAAAAAGAAAAAAAAATCTAAACTAAATATGTTAAATAAGACCTGTATTTCTAGGAAGAGTTATTTAATTTTCAAAACAGATTTGAGTCTCTGTGGTATATTAGATTATCTTCATTAATGTTTTTAACCATTACTTTTAACCAGTAACAAGTGTCAAAATGTTTGAATATGGGATATTGTAATTAATCTTACTATTCCCAAATGTTCTATTGTTTAATTGAAGACTTTTATGGGGAGTGGCTGAAGAGAAATGTCTGCTTTTTTTCCCAAGAAAAATAACCCTTCTAATCACCACTCTTGCCACCCCTGAAAAAACAAGAATTTTGGTTAATGTTTCTCACTTGTAATACCATGTATCTTTGTACACTATAGGAGGAGCATTATGTTGTATGCTTTGCTATACTGAAGTGTGCCCGCTGTCATGGAAGTTTCAGCTTGGGAATTTTTTGAAAGTATGCAAATTCTTGACAGTAAAGTAGAATGTGGACTGGAGGAAGGAATTGTATGAGTTGCACAGAGCGTCAACTGATTCTGTGAACAGCATAACCTAAGAAGCTGGTACTTCATGCTGTGCTGGCTGCCACATGCCTGAGAGAGTAAGCACTGTTGTCTTACAGAAAGCGTCTCCAGCAAGTCCTCTACTCTTCTCCAATTTGATTGCTTTGCCTGGTGACCACTTCTTCTTTCTAATTACCAAGATTATTAATTAGATCACAGTTTTTAAATATTTATTATTCATCTCGTGTTTGTAAGGTGAATTGCCTTAATGTTATACTTATTACATGTACTAGGTCTATGTAAAATTGGCAAATGGTCTAAAAGACAAATGTAGGAACTGCTTTATGTGGAAAAGTACTTCTTGAGTTTTACCTTACGTAAATATTCCTAAGAGCTATTGTTTATTTGAAATGTTAGTCTGTATTTTAATTTTGCATGTACTTGACTGGTTCACATTTAAATGTTTAGAAATTAGGGGAAAATATAGCTCTTTGTGTGAATAAAAGGTTTAGAAATACCTTAGGTTCTGATAATACTAGTTTTCTATGTTACTTATTGACAAATTACTACAAATTTAGCTGTTTAAAACACATTATCTTACAGTTTCTGTGGGTCAGGAGGCTTGGCACAGCTTAGCTGGATCCTCTGCAAGATTGCAGTTACTGTGTTGGCTAGGACTGAATTATTATCTAGAGACTCAAGTGCGGAAGAGTCTGCCCCCAAACTTTTGCCGGTTGTTGGCAGAATTCATGGCCTCATGGTGGTTAGGTTCATAGCAGCATGTTTCTTCAAAGCTAGCTAGCAAAGGAGAAAGGAACTATCAAGGTGGACTGGCAGTATGTTCTTCTGTAATCGTGACGTTATCACATGTAGTCTATTGCCTTTGCAGCATTTCCTGTGGCAAGAAAGTCAGTCCAGTTCACGTTTAAGAGGAGGGAATTATAGGTGGCGCCTGTGGCTCAAAGGAGTAGGGCACTGGTCCCATATACCGGAGGTGGCAAGTTCAAACCTGGCCCCGGCCAAAAACTGAAAAAAAAAAAAAAAAAAAAAAAAAAAAAGAGAGAGGAGGCAAGGATGTAAAGATTTAAACATCAGGAAGTAGGAATCCAGAATAGTCACTACATTGAATCTTTCTGCCACACAGATTATAGATTTAGGTTGACCAGCTAAATGTGTCAGCAGAAGAGAAACTATAGCTTGTAAAATAAAGAGATTTATTCTTAGCCAAATTTGAGGACCATGGGCTGGAAATTACATGCAAAGTCATAAATTAATACATAGAAGGCGTATCTTAAGGTTTGGTTCCCAAAAGTGGGATATCTCAAAGAGGGGGCAGTGTCTTACAGATTATAGGTGGGTTTAAAGATTCTTTGATTTGTAATTGGTTAAAGAAATGAAGCTTTGTTTAAAGACTTGAAATGTCCTTGAGTCAGTGATTTTCAACTGATGTGCTGAGAGAGGATCTTAGGTGTGCCTTGAAAATTTTTGAAGATCATTAATTAAATTGTTTCCAGAAGTTCAAAGCACAGTAAGTATATTCTCTCTCTCTCTCTCTCTTTTTTTTTTTCCATCAACATAATTTAAGTGTGCCCCCCGGAAGTTTATAGGTTCAAGTGTGCCATGAGATAAAGGTTGAAAAACATTGCCTTAAGTTAAGGAAGTCTGTTAATCAGAGACAAACTACCTGCCACATAATTGTTGTAGAAATTGAGGACCTGAAAGTTTGTCCTGCATCACCTTAGGCCTGTTAGTGATCTATAAAGAATATTTCCTGGAAGGGAGGAGACATAATGAGGAGTGTCTGGCCTCCTTTCTCATGACTAGCAACTTAGTTTTAGGGTATCCCCTTGGCCAAGAGGGAGGGTTGGTTCAGTCAGTGCTGGGGGTGGGTGAGGAGGGAGGGTTGGTTCAGTCAGTGCTGGGGGTGGGTGGGGAGGGAGGGTTGGTTCAGTCAGTGCTGGGGGGGAGCCTTAAGATTTTATTTTGGTTCATACATCTAACTTTTAACTTTTAATTTTGGGGAGGCGCCAGCTCCATATGCCCCAGCCAAAAATTGAAAAAACAAAAAACCCGAATTTTTTGTTTACTTTGTAATAAAGTTGTAATAATTACCGTATATACTTGAGTATAAACGAGTTTTCTCGGCACAAAATTTGTGCCGAAAAACCCGAACTCAGCACAAATTTTGTGCTGGAAAAACTCGGCTTATACTCGAGTATATAGGTACTAAGGTAAGTGTATTATTAGTAAGCATGAATTGTTCCTTTTAGGGGCTGTGCTTTGTAGATGTCAAGAGTACAAACATAGTGTGCTCCATCCTGTTGGTGCTTAATTCTCTTGAACTTGAGAGATGTGATAATTGTACAGTGTAACAAGTTTCATAATAGAACTATTAACAAAATGCTTAGTGAAGTGTCTTTGCCTAGGATAGTCAAAGAATGCTTCACAAAGGAAGGTAACATTTGAACTGTTCTAAGGGATTTAGAAGTTTTGTTAAGGCAGAGCACTATAGACTAAAGAAAAATCCACAAAGCTTACTGAAAAGTTAAACATGTTTGGATTGTAGGGTGCATGAAGGAATGATGAGAACATGAAGCTAGAAAAACAAAGAATTGGACCAGTTGGTGCTATAAGTTTGTCTTAAGTTTGAAAGCAAGGTTATATCACTATCAGGCCATTGGGCACCATTACAGTCACAGTTTACATGGATGGTGACCTTGTGGTACAGTGCTCAGCTTTCAAGCTGTGTGCAACAACCCTGATCAGGATTAAATTCTTTAGGAGGGGAGTGTGGTAGCAGGGAGATAAGGTAGGTCTTTTTTAGCATATGATTAATGGAAGATGCCTAAATTGAAATTAGCAGATTTGTGAGGGAGAGGAAAAGTTGGATTTGATTGAGCTTGCCAAAGTAGAATTGATAGAATTTAGTTAGAACCTGGTTGCATAGTGGTATCTTTAGCAACACTAAAAATAAAGATGAAAATAATAGGTTTTAGGAAATAATGAGTTCTTTTAAACTTGTTAACTTTGTGTAACTATAGAATTTTCATCTAGATGGAAGTATTCATTAAGCAGTTGGAAATACGAGTCTCTCAGTATATTACAAAAAATTGAGAAATCAATTTGCAATTGAAAAAGTAGAAAACATAACTAAGGGATGGATATAAATTGAGAAGGAGCAAGGATGAAATCCAGGGGAGCAAATATTTTAAGTGAATGCAAAGAAAGAGGCCAACAATTAGAATTGAACCAGAAAGAAAGAACTTTAACAAACAAGTTTAATTAATTAATTTATTTTGAGACAGTCTCAAGCTGTTGCCCTGGGTAGAGTGCTGTGGTATCATAGCTCACAGCAACCTCCAACTCTTGGGCTTAAGCAATTCTCTTGCCTCAGTTTCCCAAGTAGTTGGGACTACAGGCGCCTGCCACAACAATGCCCGACTATTTTTTTGTTGCAGTTGTCATTGTTGTTTTGCTGGCCTGGGTTGGGTTCACACCGCCAGCCTAGGTGTATATGGCTGGCGCCCTACCCACTGAGCTGTGGGCACCGCCCATTAAAACATTTTTTAGTTATAAACAAATACATATTCACTAGAGAAAATGAACATACATAAAATCATGTATAAGAAATTTTAAGTCATTTATGATTATATCAGAAATAACTAGAATAAAATGTTGATGTCTGTTTTCGTATATATGTATTTTATATATAAAATTTGGAATATTCATTTTGTATATATATTGATTTTAAACATTTCTAATTTTCTAATGTAAGATTTTAAAGCTATAGTTTTTCCTTCAAGAAATGCTTTAGCTGAATCTCACAGGTTTTGAAGTGCTTTTGTACAATTCAATGAAAAAATACCTTTTAATTTCCCTTGTGATTTCTTCTTGATCCTTGGGTTACATATTCTTTGATAATATGTTCTTTCTACTTTATCAGTTTCTAACATCATATTTTTTTAATAACATGCTTTTTAATTGCTTCAATGTTCACTCAAATATTTAATGAGAACCTACTCTTTTAGGCACTATTATTGTAGGGGTACAGCTGTGAAGAAATAAGACACAATCCACTGCTTTTAGTGGCCTTCTACAAAGTATTCTATTTGGGAGAAACAAACAGACAAGTAAGATATGTAGTGTCTCAGAGGGTGTTGGGTATAATGGAGAGAAAAATGGAGTGGAAGGAATGACCAGTAGAGGTGATGGTGTGGAGGCTTGTCTAGGGCTGCTATTTTAATTACAGTTTTAAAGATGACCTCACTGACTAGCATTCAAGGAAAGAGAAGGGAGCAAACCATGAGATCTCTAGGAAAACTTTTCAGGCGCAAGGAACATTAACTGTAAAGGTCCAGAGGTATGAGTGTAGTTGGTATACTCTGGAAATAGCTATGAAACCAGTATAGTTGGAGTAAGGAGAGTAGGGTCGGTTGGGGTGAGGGTAGGAGCAGAGTCATAACTTTGTAAGCATTGACCTGTGTTTTTTGGCTTTTGTTTTAAAGAATTGGGGAGGCCTTGGAACTTTTTTTTTTTTTTTTTCAGAGACAGTCTCAAGCTGTCACCCTGGGTAGAGTGTCATGGCATCGCAGCTCACAGCAACCTCAAACTTAGGCTTAAGTGATTCTCTTGCCTCAGCCTCCCAAGTAGTTGGGACTATAGGCACCCGCCACAATGCCCAGCTATTGTTTTGGTTGCAGTTGTCATTGTTGTTTGGCAGCCCCAGGCTGGGTTCGAACTCACCTGCTCTGGTGTATGTGGCTGACACCCTAGCCACTGAGCTACAGGCGCCAAGCCGGCATTGGAACATTTTTGAGCAGTGGATTGATATAACCTGACTTGATTTTTAGAGTATTACTGTGTGAGAGTAGGGGGCAAGAGTCAGCAATCAGAAATCCAGGCAGAAGGTAACAGTGGCGCAGATTAGGGTGTAGCACTGGCAATAGTCAGAGGTGGCCAGATCCTGGATATCCAGTGTTTTGAAGATAGAGCCAACTAAATTAGATGTGGAGATGTGAGAGAAAATTCAGTCAAGGATTTATTTGGTCGTTCTTTATGGCTGAGTGTTTAGCTTGTTTGCATTTTGCCACTATTGTACATACCATAATATTGTCAATACCTGGTAAGCAAGTTTTTACTCTTATCTAGTTCTTATAAATATATCAGACATGGGATGGTTAGATCCAAAGATGTGCATTTACTCATGACATTTGGTCTTCTTTTTGTCTTTTGAGACCGAGTCTTAAGCTATTGCCTTGGGGAGAGTGCTGTGGCGTCATAGCTCACAGCAACCTCCAATTCTTGGGTTCATGTGATCCTCTTGCCTCAGTTTTTTTCTTTTAGTGGAGATGAGATTTCTCTTGCCTCAGTTTTTCTTCTTTTAGTGGAGATGAGGTCTCTCTTTCGCTCAGGCAGGTCTCGAACTCAAGCGCTTAAGTGATCTGCCCGTCTCAACCTCCCAGAGTACTAGGATTACAGGCATGAGCCACAGTGCCTGGCCATGACAGACATATGATCTTTATTGCCACATTGCCTATTAGAAAGGGCCATTAACTTGTAGCAAGTGTATATATAACTATGTAACTTTGTAACTGTGTAAATCTTTTTCTCCCACCATTAAAAGCTCAAGTGAGGTTTTGATACTTAAAAGTACAGATTGGTAGATTGAATAATGTCTTCTATCAGAGTCATCATTCCATTCAGAGCTTTTTAAAAGCAATATGGAAATACAGTGTATCAGAAAATAAATACATTTGATCATTTGACTTTAGTAAGTTCTGACAGTGCAATATATGTAATTTTTGCTTGAGTTGTGATTATTCTATAATAGCTCATTGATTTATCCATTTGTATACATGTGAGCTGAGGGAAAAAAAGAACAAAGAAACCTTATATAGATAATGGGTTATTACATTAATTTGGTTTGAAGGATAAATCCTAGTATTTTTATTCTGTTCTACGCTTTATTTTTTTCTTTCTGATTTTGTAACATTAATTTTGTTCTTTCTCATAACTTAGTTCATTTATATTTTCATTATTTTTTCATGATAAAAGCATATAAGGGTATGATTACTTCTTAGTACATACAGTCGCTTCTCATAGTTTTGGATATATAGTATTTTCATTGTCACTGAGTATTTTTTTCTTTGTTATTCTGATCTATGGAGGAATACTCTTGTTAAATACATGTCAGTATTTTACTTGGAAGTTAAAAGTGAGGCTTTAAAGTTTTTAGGTAGGTTTATTCTTCTTGTTACCCTTTTATTTCCTTTGTTAACTAGAAATATTGCATTGTCATCAAAGAATCTTAATATTCTTTCAGTTGTAAATAGTAGCATCACAACTTGAAATAGTGTTAAGGGGAAAAACTATATATTGTTTCAAATTTTTGAAAAGGATCCAGGCCAGGCGCAATGGCTCACACCTGTAATTCCAATGGGAGGCTGAGGTGCGTGGATTGTTTAGCTCATGAGTTTGTGATCATTCTGAGCAAAAGCAAGACCCTATATCTACACATAGAAGAATAACAGTAACAAAAAATGTTGGAATCTTTTTGCTGCTTCTAATAGGCAATGTGGCAAAAATAGAAACACTGAGGGAAGAGGATAGCTTGAGCCCAAGATTTGGAGGTTGCTATGTACCTGCACAGTACTCTATGCAGGGCAACTGCTTGAGACTCTTTGTCTCAAGAAAGAAAAAAGAAAAGGATGTTAAGGTGGCAAAATTGAAGGAACAGGTGCAGGAACCAAGGCTCTTAGAGCTGAAATTTAGCAATTTTCTCTGTGTGTGTTTGCATGTGTGCACACAAACACACATAGGCAACCTAATCTGCATTTACTTCTCACTTAGTTTTATTCTTTTCTTTTGTCAACCTAAAATAATCAAAAAGGTTAGATTTTAGTTTAAGGAGAGTTTGTTTAAGGTTTAGGACTGCAGCCCCACACACACTTCCATGTGTTCTTGGGGAGTGCTCTAGAGAACAAAAGGGTCAAGTTTTTGAAGAAGAAAAAGATTAACTCAGGAGGGGGGATGGTTATAAAAGTTGCTCATCAGGAATTCTCATTGGTTTACAGAAAGAATCACTGGTTAGTGATTGGCTGTATGTTATTAAAATATAGGGCGTATGGCATTTTATGGCTACTTGGCATCAGTCAGTCTAGAGCCTGTATAGCAAGTAGTGTCAACAGCTAATTATTTAGCTCAAAGGGAAGAGAGATGTGACTGCTTGTTACATTTAAATGCCTTTCTGGGCCTGATAATTTACAGGAGCTCCAATTCTTCAGATCAGAATTTTTTCCTATTTGAATATAGCCCTTCCTTAAGCTGATGGCCTATAGGCTTCCAGCCACGTGTGATTTTACAGGCCTGAAGGAAGTACTTCCTCCTGCCTCCAGCAGAAAGCCCTCTGATTAGCTCAGTTGAGTCCTGTGCCTGTCCATAAATCAGTCACTGAAGCAAAGGAGATGGGATGCTCTCTATCTTCAGCATTTATTCAGTTGTTAAAGGAAGAGTTTGTGTCTTCAAGTCAGGCTTCGTGGATTGAGTCCACCTTCTCTGTGTGACTTTGAGTAAGTTACTTAACACCTTTGTACTTCAGTTTTCTCAACTCTAAAATCAAGATAAAAATAATAACCTGCTTTTGCAGTATTGTAAGGGTTAAAGTAATCCACATAAGGTACTTCATACCTTTTATGTCTTTAACATTTGAATCTATTTATAAAAAATGAAAACACTCAAAATTCATGCCCCACTTTCTATTCTTGCCCTTTTCAAGAAGACTGTGTGCTTTACTCCAGTACCACATTCCTTTCTCTGCCCAATTTCTCAGATTTTGCAAAAAGATTCCAACATTTTTTGTTACTATTATTTTTCTATGTGTCTCCTGTCTTCAGAATTCTCCTGGAACATCTGAATCCAGCTTTGTGGCACATTTAGTTTGCCTGACATGTGGTTAAAAACTCTGGTAAAGGCTCAGTGCCTATGGCTCGAACAGCTAAGGCACCAGCCACATACACCTGAGCTGGTGGGTTCAAATCCAGCCTTGGCCCACCAAACAACAATGATGGCTACGACCAAAAAAGGCACCTATAGTCCCAGCTACTTGGGAGGCAGAGGCAAGAGAATCGCTTGAACCTATGAGTTGGAGGTTGCTGTGAGCTGTGATGCCACTGTACTTTACTCAGGGTGACAGCTTGAGGCTCTGTCTCACAAAAAAACTCTGGTAAATATTGGTAATATTTTTTGGTAAAAAAATTTACCAATTATATTTGGTAAAACTACATTATTGTTTTAAAGTCATTAATTATCAAAATTATTGTTATATTTAAATCATATATTAAAACTGAACTGCTCTAGAAAGAAGCAATGTGGTATATTTTTATTTGCATAAAGTAAATATATATAAATTGAATTTGTGGGCCAAAGAAAATAGGTATATTTTGGATTATACGAGTGGGGACAATCATGAAATGGTGTTAGAAATTATGGTGTACTTATTTAGCCCTTATTAATATAAGCATATGAATGTGCTACAAAATATTCTTAATTTGAATTTTTTTTTGGGTGGTTAGAGCTGATTGGAAGGATGGTTGGTAAGAAGGTAAGGCAGGTCAGTCTTTTCATTGTGTGCTGCTTCTCTAAGGCAGAATCTGAAAGATTTAGCATTTTTATAGTAGCTGTATGCTTGACTACATCTCAGGCAACTGGATGACATGGCATTTATTTATTTGTTTGTTTATTTATTTTTTGAGTCTCATTTTGTCACCCTTAGTAGAGTACTGTGGTGTCATAGCTCACAGCAACCTCAAACTCCTGGGCTCAGGTGATTCTCATGCCTCAGCCTCCTGAGTAGCTGAGACTAGAGCTGCCTGGCACAGCGCCTGACCACTTTTAGAGATGGGGTCTCACTCTTGCTCAAGCTAGTCTTGAACCTGTGAAGTCAGGCAATCCACTGCCTTGGCCTCTCAGAGTGCTAGTATTACAGGCATGAGCCACCATGTCTGATCTAATTTATTTTATTTTTTGTTTGTTTAGCAGTCCCAGGCTGGGTTCGAACCTGCCAGCCCCCAGCACTCTAATCATTGAGCTATGGGCACCCAGCTGACATGGCATTTAATAAAGTAATTCACTACTCTGCTGTTGCTTTGACACACCACCCACTTAGCTGAGAGTGCTGAGGACTTCTTTTGGATTTGTCCATATATCCTGTCTATTACAGCACATCTGTTCACCCTGAAATCTCAGTTCCATAATAATTCCTCTTGTCTACTCTTTCACCATATACAGAGTTCTTCAGAGGATTGCCATTAGTTTTTTTTTTTTTTTTAAACACAACTAGAGGGGAGGGAGGGGGGAGGGGGCTGGAGGGAGGGTGATTGGTGGGATTACACCTGCGGTGCATGTTACAAGGGTATATGTGAAACTTAGTAAGTGTAGAATGTAAATATCTTAACACAATAACTAAGAAAATGCCAGGAAGGCTATGTTAACCAGTGTGATGAAAATGTGTCAAACGGTATATAAAACCAGTGTATGATGCCCCATGATTGCATTAATGTACACAGCTCTGATTTAATTAAAAAAAAAAAAAGAAATTCTGGAGAATGATAAAAAGAATAAATAAAAATACTAAAAAAAAAAAAGAATATTCACTATTATAGGATGCTTTAAGTGTTTTTATAAATGCTAAACTAATACTTAACTTTTGTATAGTAATATATATATTCGGATGATGATTTCATAAATACTATCTCTTTTGAGCCTCATGTCTTAAGAAGTAGATAGAGTAGATCATTTCCTTTGGCAGCACATATACTAAAATTGAGCTTTTATTTGGAGATGAGACGAAAAAGTTAAATGCACTACTTGCCATTGTATTTTATTTATTTATTTATTTTTAAAATTGCAATTGTATTTTAAATGTTACTTCTGTATTTTAGTTCTAAAGTGTAGGGAACTGTACATTTCTTTTAGTAATTCTTTTCTTGTACAATTTTACATTTTATTTTTTGTGTTTAAAAAATTTTAGTTTTCCGTCATTTTGTTTTTCAAAAATTTGTTTGGTTTTTAAAAAGTGTGTTTAGTTTCACAACCCTCCCTTATTTGTATAAATTTCTCAGTTTGTTCATACATGTACTTTAGGTATTTTCTGAATTTTATCTGTTTGTTAAAGTCTCTCTGGGGCCCTACGACTTATCCCTTTCTCAATTGGTTATCAAGTAAGATCTCTCTGTTCATCATCATCCTGGAGATTCCATTTGCTTTCCTCTTAAATTCAGTCTCCTGTTGCCTTGATGTCATGTCTTTCCTTTCTTGATATTCTCCATTCTTTTTGGTTGAACAGTGTCCTCTGTCCTATTGAGAAAGAATGAATGTAAAGTAAATATTTTTTGAGACTTCAATTTATGAAAATATTTTATTTTTGCCCTTACTCTGATTGGTAGTTTAACTTGGTAAGAATTCTAGGTTGGAAATTATTTTCCCTCAGAATTGTAAATGTGTTATTCTGTTGACTTCTAGAGTTGATGTTGAGCACAGGCATGTTATTCTGTCTTTTGATCTTTTGTATGAAAATTTTACTATTACATGTCTTGGGAGGAATCTCTTTTCATTTGTATGTTGTTGTTGTTTTTTTAATTATTTCTGTGGCTCTTTTACTATTTGTTCTTTATTTAGATGTTGGACACCTAGAATGGTCCTTTGCTTTCTCGTTTTTTCTCTTCTTTTTTTTTTTTTTTTAATCTCTTTGGTTTTTGTTCTTTTCTTGGGATTTTTTTCAGTGTTGTGTTATAACCCTTTGATTAATGTTTTTTTCTACAGTTTTATTTTTAAATTAAGTTTTAATGTTTTTTTAATTTCTAAGGGCTTTTTAAAAATGAATTTTCTTATAGATTCTATTTTCATTTTGTGGGTACATCTTTTTCTAAGAATATTATTTATATAGTATATTTACGTATGCCTACGTTTGTGTTTATGTATGTATGTGTATGCTTTTTTCTCCTTCCTGATTACTCAGTTTCTTCCCAGTTGCTTTTTCTCTTTGTCTTCATTTGTTAGGTATTTTCCTCAAATGTTTGGTGATCTTTGGCTGACTACTCACACTTTAAAGTATGACACTATAAAACTTATTGGAAGCTTTATGCATGTGGTGTCATCTTTCTGGGCCCCTTTCTTAGGAATATTAACTTTCATCTTTTCTCTTGGGCTTGTCATATTTTCCAGAAATGGCTTTTCTTGACTGGATGACGTAACTTTTTTTAAATGAGCAGAATGAGAAGAAGTTTGGGAGTCTTAATACGGGTGTTCTTTCAGTTAATCTCCATGTTTAGTGTCAGCACAGGGTAACTACCCTCAGATATTCCCATTGTCCCCAAGTCTAGAAACTTTTTCCTTTCCAAATTACAAATCTCCAGTGTAATGCCAGGGTTGGAGTTGTTTAGCTGCTGGAAGTCAGGGAGAGCAACTTAAGAGATCTAATAAGCTTTCTTTTTCTTAGGCATGCCTTCTACCTCTACTTCCAGGGAGGGATGTCTTGTGTTTGCCAGTTCTTATGCCTTGTGTAAATCAGGTTGCTTCTCTACTTTCCTAGTTTTGCAGTGAAAGTTATCCCTCATTTTTCTTCCCAAAGTCCAAATATTGCTATTCCCCCCCCCCTTAATTTCCTCAATCCTTTTCTATGCTTACTCCCTTTAAAAATTACATTTTTATCATTTTAGTGGGATGTTTAGACGAAGCAGAAACTGATAAATATGTACAACTAATTAACTAGAAGATGTCTTTTTTAAAAATTGGAGTAGAAATAAGAATTCACTCCTATAAGATTCAGATAATTTAAATGAAATAAAAGTGACTTTCAGTCCTCTGGTGGTTTCATTCTCTTCCCAGATGTAATCATTATCATTTTTTTTTCTTATTGTTTGGGATTCATTGAGGGTAAAAAGAATTAGGTTGCACTGATTGCGATTGTTAAGTTAAAGTCCCTCTTGTAATTAATTATGTCCCACCTCCAAGAGGTGTGCCATGTACTGTGACCCCCCCATATTATCGTTTTTTTGTATGTACACTTTCTAACTTTTTAATTCATTTACATACTTGTAATTATATAGGAAAAAAGTACTTTGATTTTCTTTTTTGTACGTGGTTTTGCAATAGAGGCTGTTATTGGTAAGAATGTAGTCATATTTTTCTAAAATCGTCTTTTTCTCTTTGATATATATTTAGGGGATTTTTCTTTTTCTTTCGTTCTGTTTCTTTTTCTTTTTTGACAGAGTCTCACTATGTTGCCCTCTGTAGAATGCTGTCGCATCACAGCTCACAGCAACCTCAAACTTTGGGTTCAAGTGATCCCCTTGCCTTAGCTTTCTGAGTAGCTGGGACTACAGGTGCTGGCCACAATGCCCTGCTGTTTTTTAGAGATGGGGATCTCGCTCTTAGGCTGGTCTTGAACTCATAAGCTCAAATGATTCACCCTCATCCTCCCAGAGTGCTGGGATTACAGTTGTGAGCCACCTTAGCTTTTCTTTCTAAGTACTTTTATTTACTATTCCGTAATATGTATGTACTGTAGTTGACTTAATCATTTTTCTGTTAGTAAACATTTAGGATATTTGCACTTTTCTGCTTTTCTAGTGATACAGTGAACATTTTTATGAATATGTCTTTGTTCATATGTATACATTTTTCCAGGGTGGATGCTATTCTGATTCCAACAGGTAGATTGCAATATAATTCTGGCTCTAACCACCCAGAACTAGTATCAGCTTCTGTAAGTTTAAGGGCATCATCCCAAGAAGGCTGTCTTTATTTCAGATAACAGCTATGCTTTAGAGAGGTCCGCAGGCCAACTGTATCTCTATCTGCCCACCTTATAACAAAGCTGGGGCAATTCTGGGATCCCTCAGCTTTTGTAATTTAGTAAATAGACTGACTCACAGAACTCAAGAAGACACTATACTATGATCACTATTGTTTTATTATAAAGGATATATAGGGTGTCCAAAAGTTAGCACTAAAATTGCCATACATAGGAAAATGGGAAATTGTGGCTAAACTTAACCTTTGTTTATAAAATACTCATTACAAAATTTTGCAGAGAGGTGGCCAACATGTAGAAAATATTTTGTAAATATTTTATGAAATTTTGTAATGAATATTTTGTATATTTTGCTACCATTTCCCATTTTTTTGTATGGCAACTTCAGGGGTGACTTTTGGGACCCTCTGTAGATCATGGCCAGCCAAATGAAGACACACAATATAAGGTTCAGGAGGATCCTGAATGCAAAGCTTTTCTGCCCTCTCACTTGGGAATCAGGCTGCTGTTCCCTTCTGGTACATCTTTGTGTTCACATTATCAGGAAGCTCCTCCAAGTCTAGGTGTACAGGCTTTTTATTTGGACTTATTTATGTAGGTATGATTGATGGAAAATTGGCCAATTAATTGAACTGAATCTCCAGCCTGCCTCTCCCCAGAGATTGGGCTGACTTAAAGCCCCAACCCTTTAAACTCATGGTTGGTTGTTTTGGTGACTAACTCCCATTCTGACTTGCCTCCTTAAAGTGAAGTGTGATCCAAGGGACTCGTAAGTAATGACGACACCCCTGTCACTTGGGAAATTTCAAGGAGTTTAGAAGCCCTGTGCCAGCTTGTACACAGTAGATACCTAGCAGTACCATTTTCTGGTTGAATGGTAGGGACACTGTAATTTTTAATAGATACTGAAAACTCCCCTTTCAAAGGCATACTAATTTACTTTGTACCAACAGTACAATTTCCTTTGTTACTAAATGTTATATTCTTTTTTATTAGATGTTACTCTATTCTTTTTCCTTTTTTTACTTTATGAAAAATTTTGATTTTCATTTTATTTTTTATTGTTAAATCATAGCTGTGTACATTAGTGCAATCAAGAGGTACAATGTGCTGGTTTCATATACAATCTGAAATATTCTCATCAAACTGTTCAACGTAGTCTTCATGGCATTTTCTTAGTTATTGTATGTAGGTATTTGTATTCTGCCTTTAGTAAGTTTCGCCTGTACCCATTCTTAGATGCATTGTAGGTGTGGCCCCACCCATTACCCTCCCTCTATCTTAACTTCCCCTCTCCCTTCCCCTTCCTTGGCCCTTTCCTCATAGTCTTGTGCTATAGTTGGGTTATAGCCTTCATGTGAAAGCTATAATTTAGCTTCATAGTAGAGCTGAGTACATTGAATACTTTTTCTTCCATTCCTGAGATACTTTGCTAAG
>CAUYPK010112012.1:0-52237 GCA_963574355.1 Loris lydekkerianus
CGTTCATTAACACTATCATTGCCAAATGCCTGGTTAATTTTTTGGGCTGTTTCGGCAGCGCTTTGGTTCAATTTGAATTCGTAGAGAAAAATTGGCCAAAAATCGCTTAATGACATCATATAGTAATAGGCTGAAAAGAATAAAAAAAATTAAAAGTAGAAAAAAATGAACAGATCAATGTATAGAGTACAAAATTCTCCATCGATCAGTATATACCACGACACAGTAGAATAAATATTTATTGAGATATGGAGCTACAAAAACACATGACATTAAAACGGACAAAACCTTTTAAACAACCTAATACAAGGGTACATGTGAAACTTAGTAAATGTAGAATACAAATGTCTTAACACAATACTTAAGAAAATGCAGGAAGGCTATGTTAACCAGTGTGATGAAAATATGTCAAATGGTCTGTAAAACCAGTGTATGGTGCCCCATGATCGCATTAATGTACACAGTTATGATTTAATAAAAAAAGAAAGAAAAATGAGAAAAAAGATATTAAATCTTTTTTATGACCTGTAATATTGTCATTTAGCTCAACACTACAGATCACTATGTTTTTCTAATAAAAGAAAACACAACAGTATTTTAAACCCTATTTGTACTGTACCAGAAAAATTAAGAGAGTGAAAAACTTAAGTTTAGAAATACAAAATATTGATGTTTCCCTTTGAAAATCAACAAATTCATTTTTCCAATAGGCAAGTGCATATTTCAACCATAAATTATAGCTTTGGGGTAATGGGGTTAGTGGTTCATGGGATGATACACTATTTTCCGTGGATACCTAAAGCAGGAGAATATGTGTTCATACTGTAAACATCTATAATTAATTTCTCATTGGGTTATATTTGATAAAATATATTAATAGATTCTAAAATCACACATATTAGAACATTTTTCAGGTATTCTGTAAGATAGAATCATCATCAATTAACAATGGCTAATAATTTGCTGTTTGGGACATTTAATTCCCCCTTACTTTTCATTTACCATGAATATAAGTTAATTGTCCAAAGACCCCAAAAGCTGTGGTCAGCAAAAAACAAACAAACAACAACAAAAAAACAGAATAGGGGCAACAAATCAATTTAGTGGGCCTTCACCCGGGGTGGCTCACCATCTGCTCCCCAGCCTCTCTTCCTCAGCAAGGATATGCCCCGCTGTGCTCAGAGCAGAGCACCTGGCTAAACAGCTGAATTTCTCAGCTCCCCCTACAGTTAGATGTAGCTACCTGTTTCAGAATTGGCCAGTGAGCCATGGCAGAGGTATGTGGGATTTCCAAAATGGCTGCTTACTGGGAGGAGGTTGTTTACATCCTTCTGCTCCCTCTTTGCTGCTGCCTGGGATGTGAATGGGACAGCTGGTATGGATGGCAGAGCAGGGCTGGAGTAGCTACATCCCTGAACTGCCTACCTCACTCATGGGCAAGAATGAACCCTCATGTCTTTCAGGAGCTATAGCCAGGCCTCAGGCAATAGAAGCCTAATTAATTTGCACAGTCTTTCATTATGAAAAACTGGGATATGCAATTTGTTTTTTCTAAAGGAGCAAAGTTCAAGAAAATCTGTTGTATGGAAATCCTGGCTTTTGTGTAACTTCTATTGGGGTATCATTCATAGTATAAAGTGATTCTCCAAGGAACTCGAAGAGTTGGTTAACTGAAAAGATTCTGATTTGGGAACAAGCAGTGAAGAGTAAGAGTCCCCTGTGGTGTAACGAGGTCCTCAGTGAGCCAGAGGTGACCGGCTTCAGGATCTGAGCATGTTTGAACTCTACCATAAGTCATGCAGCTTAAAAATCTTTCTGCTCTTGTCACTTAAACCCAATGAGAATAGACCACATCAAAGTCCCAAAGCTGCAGATGCTGGTGTGGATGTGGAGAGAAGGGACCACTTTTACATTGCAAACTAATACAGCCTCTTTAGAAAGAAGTATGGAGAATCTTCAAATAACTCAAAATAGACCTTCCATTTGATCGCACAATCCCATTACTAGGGATCTACCCAGAAGGAAAAAAAAATCATTTTATCTTAAGGACATTCACACTAGATTGTTTATTACAGCTCAATTTACAATCACTAAGATGTGTAAACAACCCAAGTGTCCATCCATATGGATTAATAAACTGTGGCATATGTATACCATGGGATACTATTCAGCTATAAAAACGATGGAGACTTTACATGTTTTGTATTAACCTGGGTAAAGTTGGAGAACATTCCCTTTAGTAAAGTATCTCAATAATGGAAAAGCAAATATCCAATGTACTCAATACTAATATGAAGCCAGTAAACAAATGAATACATGCACACACTCACAAGAGAAAAACTCAATTTAATTCAAGTTGGGGGAGGCAGGAGGGAGGAGGAGAGGAACTGGTATGCTCTTACCTAATGGGAACAACATTGTAGTGAGGTGCACAACTACAACAGGGACCTTACCTAACAAATGCAAACATTGTGACCTAATCATTTGTACCTTCACATTAATCTGAAATAATAAAAAAAAATTCTTTCCACCCCAGGTGCATGGATGCAGGTTTAAGTCCAATGCAGTTTCATATAATCCCAAATTGGGCTGGATGCTAGAGAGCCAGAACAAGGCTCTCCTCTGCCCATGCCTTCAAGGCAGCCAGTAATTTCCAACCACGTTCCCTGCAGCAGCTCAGGTATAAGACAGGCTCCACAGGAGTGAGCTGCCATCAGGACTGTAGTCTCACTAAGCAGGTCAGTTAACTCTGTGCACCAGAGCCCTCCACAGTGGGCACACCCACTCCAAAGGTGATCATGGGATTCACTAGGTGGGAGAGAGGATGTTAGAGCTTCCACACACATTGATTTCTAGTATCTAAAACATAAGAACACATTACTCATACTCAGATTTACTTCTATCATGAGCTAGCTCTCTTGCTGTTCTGCATGGTCTTATAAGCAGTGACTCAAAAATCCAAGTTCTTTCTATCCTGTGGCCCCACCATCTGGAGGTCCTTCTTTCCAGGGCAGACAGGGAACAAATGTTTTGATGACCACGTGGGGTGTTTTAGGACCAGGCGCACCAGTGGAGCCCATCACATCTACACTCCTACTGGCTAGCACCTAGTTACATGTCCTCACACCAACTGCAAGTGAGGCCAAGGAATGCAGTGTTCTTGTGTGTCCTGAAGTAGAAAATGGGGTTCCCAAGTGTCTAATTAGTTTCTGTTACAAAAAAATTTCCTAAACGTTTCTGTTGCCACAGAGCTTCTGTCCATTCTTCCAATCTTGCTTCTAGCCAGCAGGTCTGAAAAATAAGGTGGCCTGGTATAGACATAAAAGATTAGTGTTGCTAAGGGTTTAGAAATGTCCAGTGAACATATGGCATTTCCGACAATAACATTTGTCTAACATACATATAAAGAGGAAGGAATGTTGGCTGGGAAGCCTAAAGACCTGGTTTTAGGTCCCTGCTCTGAACTTCGTTATATGTGCATGTTGTTAAATTGCTGAGCCTCAGCAAGTCTTCATGTGCACATCTAATGACTACTGTCTTTCACAATGAGATGGTCATAGACATTCTTGAAACTCTTCCTGCCTAGGTCACCGGGGACCTCCTAATTGCCAAAGCCAGTAGATGGCCTCTAGTCTTTGTTCTCCTGGAGCTTTTGACTGCAGTGGAACTAAGACCATGCTCTTTTTCTCCTGCACAGAACCCAACCCCTCTACATTTCTGTGATCCCTTGGTCTCTGGGAAGAGATTCATCTTGGCCTGACCCCTGGGTAATGCACTTCCAGGGTTCCACTCTTGGCTTCCACATTCTCCCAGTCTCATTGTCCCAAAAGCCTGATGACTCTCCGTACTTACTTTTTGAGCTCAGACATCATTTCATTGAGCTTTGATTCTTCCAGTCCATTGAGTGCAAAACATCTTACTGGGAAGTCTCAGAGATGCTGGAAATGAAACACACTGAGCACATCCAATCCACACCCACCAGCATCTCCTGAAATCCGTGCCTTCTTGTTCCCCAGCTTGGCTGACACCACTGGCCAAGCCTCTTAAGGAGAAACCACCAAATTATTCTTAGCATTCCCCTTTTCACTTTTTTTTTTTTTTTTTTTTGCCTCAATCCCTCCTCCACAGTGATCAATTTAAATGCAAATCCTGAGCTGGAGCTGTGGATTATGCTGGAGGGATGGCCACGGTGGAGGCACTACTAGCCATCCCCACCAACTGCTACTGGAATATAGGTTGATGGACTGTCAAGAGAAGCTCAAAAATCTGGATGTTTCAAAAACATGACATCTTCCCATTTTAAAATACTGGCAACACACAACAATCCGTGTGTCCCAAACACAAAAAAGTCTCTTGTGCTGGCTCAGGTCTGCACAGTGAGTCAGTGCCCTCTGGCCCACACTTTTAACAGTAGCACAGGCTTACAGTTTCAAGCCATTCTGTTTTTCTGAGATAAGTGTTTGCAAATTAAATCAGCCATTTTAGTACTTAGTGTCCAAATGACTTCAGACTCCAAAATTTTTAATACCATAAAAAAATGTGGTTTGAAGATGCCTCAGTGCTGGCAAGCTGCATTTTCCCGGCATAGCTTCTTAAAAACTTGCTTAACCTCTTGAAACCTTGCTTTCCTCATCTGCAAATTGGGGGAAAGAATGGCATCTACTGCACAGGGGTGTTGTGAGCATTGAATGAAATGACATATACACAGGGCTTATGATAGGAGACTACTACTTTCATCAGCAATTACACCCTCTCTTTCACACCACCAAATTCATCTCCTAGAGTTACCTGAAGTTACTAAGGTGACTTATGGCCCCAGCAGCTACATGCAGCCCAGCTTTAAGGGATCTGATCATTTTAGGTGATTTATCCAGATGACTTTCAAGACATCTGAGCAAGGTGACTGACCTATCTTGATAACGGAGTTAGTACTTGCTTTATTCTGAGACCAGGCCACTAAACGGGACTCTTTAATCTTTTAACTTGTTATAGTCTTTGATATAGGGATGACAGGTAGAGATTCTTGAATAGGCTGAAGGTAAACACAGGCCATGTTGTATACATTTCTCTGTTCTTATGTTTCATAAATATTTGTGGAATCCATGAACTTAAGGGCTTTACACTTTTTAGAAACCAAAGACTGAATAATTTTTTTTTTTTAAATCTCAAATTTTTTCATTTTATTCTTATAAAAATGTGGTGGGGGCATGGAAAGACATGTAATAACTTAAGATTTCTTGTTTTCCAACATTGGCAGAGGTCAAGGGCTTGAGTCCAGGGTAGTAGGTGGAGTGCTGAGTCCCTGGCTCTGGGTCCAGAGCAACTTCAGTCCCATCTTGTGTGCGTTGGCGCAGGCTGCTGTCTAGTGAATACCAGCCTGCTGGCAAAGGCCATATGTGGGATTTAGGTGAACCTGTGTGATTCCTTTATCAGAACTGATAATGAGAACAACTTCTGGGAGCATGAAGCTACGGTGTAAGAGAGTACCAAAGTACCCACAGGGTGAGAAGCCAAATCCAGTGTCTGTTGTGGGGAAAAGTCTGATTGATCTGAAATTATAAGAGTGAGGGCAGAAATGGTGCCTAAGAGGGGCAGATGGGCAGGCAAAGACCATCTTTTGATGTAGATGGCTCCCAAGCCCAAGGAGAGGCGTGAATAAAGTACTGTGGAAGCACGAGACAGGCCAGTTGGGAACTTGGGATGGCTTCCTGGGGAAGGAGTTAGGCCTTGAGGGAGAGATGATAATAATACACACAAAATAATAATGTCCGTTGTTAATGAGTGCTTCCCGTGAGCCAGGAACTAAGTGCTTTGCATGACTTAACTCATACAATCCTCATAACAACCCTATGAGAGTCATACCTATGACCCCATTTTACAGGTTATAGACCTGTACAAATTTTACAGACAAAACTAAGGTACAGAGAGGCTAAGTACCATGCCCAAAATTTCTCAGCTAGTCAAGAGTAGAGTCAGGACTCAAACCTGACAACCAGACCGTTGGCTCAGAGCACTCATCTCCTTCATGGCCCTGCCATGAGGCCCAGGGGAGGAGCTGCGTCCCATCTGCTGAATGTAACAAGGGAGTAAAGTGCAGATCAGAGAACCTTTACCTCTGCAGGTTTTCTGTTTGGTTCTAATGACTTTCTCATTGTCAGCAGTTTCTTTGCTACTACATGAATGATTTGCATATGAAAATCTGGAAAGGGATCAATTTTGCTGTGTGCATAAAAGGCACTCACATTCAGCTCAGGGCTGAGCTCTAGGGCATGGTGTTTGGCACCATGGGACAGTCACAGAAAAAAGGCCCTGCAGCCTCCCCCAACCAGCTGTGTGTTTGGAGGCTAATAGGGCTTGTCTGGGACAAAGTCAAGTCACCCAAGGGTCAGAGTAGCTTTGTTGCATAGAAAGGCAAGGGAAAGCAAGTCCAGGAGGGCTGGAAGAGGACAGCTGTCAGAGCTGGTCCAGCCATGACTGGCTGGTGGTGAAGGAATGGTCATGGCTGGGATAGGCACTGCAGTAGCTACTGATGGCCTTGTGTCTCCTGAGCTCCCCTTTGGAAAGAAGGCACACTGAATTTGGCCTAAATTCTTTACCCTACTATCTCCCAGAGGGTCTAATTTTGTAATTTGCTGATGAAGCTTTTGACAGAGTCTCAAAAGCGGTTTTCCATCCAAGAGCAGGGAAGTGGCAGCAGGGGGCTCCCAACTCTTTCTGCTCCTGCCTTCAGGTGATGCTCCTGAGGCCAAACCCTTTCCGGAGGCTGCCAGAGAACCTGGCTGCCTGGCCCAGGCCTGCTTTCTTCTGCAATGGTGCCTTTGGCCAGTTTCCCACTCCTGGGTGTCTTACATACTGGGATTCCACTTCCCATATTGCTGGGCTCTTAGGGGTTAACAGAAAGGGCACCACACCTACCTCTTTCTTTCTCACTCATAATGTCTCCCTTAGTCCACCACATTGGCCCCTCTCCTCCTTGCTTCTATCCCCCATTCTTAGCTGGAGTGGCCCTTCTATGATGTGCTTTAGTAGTTTTGCCCTCAGCATAAAGTGTTAGGTCACTGCCTTAGTTATTAAGCCTCAGTGCACTGAGCCCTTCACAACCTGGCCCAGCCATCTCTCTAACCTTGCACAGAGCCAGATACCCTCCAGACCTTGTCACCCATCACCAGGCAGGGGTCCCCTAAACCTCAAGGATCAGGCACTGATTAGGTTCTAAATCCAAGACTGACACTTGGGTTTTATATTGGTGGAATAAATAACAATCCTTTATTCCAGTTATAATAGCATGTTCACAGTTTGTAGAAAGCTGAGCTGTGCTGCCCTCCACTTCTGGGCTCCTCAGCTCTGACTGTCCTCACGCATTTTTACCCATGAAGCTCATACTTCACAGTGCTCCTTCACTGATGACCTTGTAGATGACAGCAAGGTGTGTATTTTTCTGTCTTCATCACCAGATGTTGCTCCCTTGAGGGCAAAGAACAAGTCTTTATGTGCTTAGCACAGCACCTGGCATATAGTAGGCTCTCAATAAATTCCTGAAAGAGGGAATGAGTGAATGACAGGCAGTTGTAGGTAAATCTCCTTTAATGCTCTCAATTTGAAAAAGGGCTTATATCAAGCATCCATTTTTCCTTAGGTGAGACTCAAGCAGCTCTATTCTTCATGTAGAAATAAAATGCGCTAGCAAGGGATTTTGGAAGATAGCTCTCAGGGTGTGGTCACAACGTCATATGAAGAGACACCAGCAGAGCTGTTCATCTCACTCTCAGTTGCCTGAACTGGAAGGGCAATCCCTTACTACTCTGCAGAGCTGTGAGGTCTCCCAGGTTCCCCAAGCAGCATTTAGGCTCCTCTAGCTGACACTGAAGATGGATGGCAGGCATTGAAGGAAGAGAGATAAGCCTCCCTTGTTTATTCTGAAAAAAAGTCAACATCTGTACTTTTTTTTTTTTTTTTTTTGCGACAGAGTCTCACTATGTCACCCTGTGAGCTATGGCATCACAGCTCACAGCAACCTCAAACTCTTGGGCTTAAGTGATTCTCTTGCCCCAGCCTCCCAAGTAACTGGGACTATAGGCACCCGCCGCAACACCTGGTTAACATCTGTACATTTTTGTAAAATAACATAAAACCATTTTGGTTATAAAGCCAGAAGCCCATGAGATTTGGTCTTTTATCTCAGTAGCTCCTGCCAATCCCTTTGTAACCAAGTACCCTAAGTGAAAGAATGACCTCAATCAAGAACCCTGCTGGCCACCCTCACCTGCCCTGGGAATGAGGAAGGGCTAAACTCAGGCAAGTTGCTTCCAACGGGAACCAAGGAAGCTTCTTCTCATAGTCCCAAGGTCCTCAAAGAGTGGTCCCAGACCAACAGCATCAGCATCTCCCAGAAGCATGTTAGAAATGCATATTCTCAGGCTCCACTTCACCTCCTGAAGCAGAGAGTCTTGGGTGGGGCCCAGCACGCTGCATTGTAGAGTGCTCCTGTGCTCACTCAAGTTTGGGAAACATTGTCTTAAGTCCAATCATTGAGTAAACTCTTTGGAAATGGAGCTGGGAGCTAGGCAGTGGCTTCCAAACCTGGAGAAGGCACAGTGGGAAGTGAGGAGAGGGTGGAATGAAGGTTCTTCCCTGGGCCTTTTCTCTCCTCTCGTTAATTCATACTCATGGTTCTAGCTTTCACCTGGAGAGAATCTCTCATCTCTGATTTCTGCCCTTACCTCTTTGAGATTTCTTTCCCCCCTTGTAGCCATTTAAATCTGCAGAGCCTACCAATGCTTCAAATCAGAAGCATCTAAAACAAAACTCAAAACTCAACATCTCCCACTTTTAGTGACATAATCTCCTTTGTTCATGATTTACCCCCTCTTATAATTATTCACCAAGGGCTGCCACAGCCAGGCCCTGAGCTACAAGAGTCCCTGTTTTCCATGATATCACTAATTCTCTCACACACGTTCAGAGGCTGTGGTTATTTGCTCTTCTCTCTCTTCCACAGGCTTCTATCGTACTGTTTTTCATATAATCTCTGGCTTTTGTCCTTTCTTCTCCAGGACCCCCACCTCTACTCCCATCAAGATGCTCTTCACCCTGTTCAAATTCAAGAAATACTCACTAGGTGCCTAGAACTTTGAATACCCTGTGTCAGGAACCACTGGAACAAAAGGGAGAATTAACACAGTTAATTTCGTTCCTGAATCACTGCAGCAATCTTCCTCCAAGCCTTCTGCTCTCTAATTCAGTTTACAGTTCCCACATTACCCTCCCTAAAATACTGAGAATTTCACTCTCCTGTTCATAAGTTTTCTATGCCACTTCTCCATGTTGTTTGGAGGGTAAGTCCAAATTCCTTATTCCACATGCAGACCTTCCTTGACCTGGACGGTCCTCACCAAGCTGACTTTCCAGCACTCCCCACCCTGTCCTGAGTCTCGGGGGCCTTCTCAGTCAGGGCTTCAGCCTCCCCACAGTCCTACCTGCACCCACCTTGCTGAAGTTGCTCTGCGTTTGCCATTCATTGTTTTCAAAGGTTTTATTCTTCCCTGTTTGGCGCTTAACATATATTGGTCTTTAACATTAATTACCATATTATATGTATTCATGACCCCAAATGAAATGGCAGGGTGCACAGCTCCCACTCCTGTGCTCGGGTCTCCCTCGCACCTGGCCCAGTGGTGTTCCTTCACCCTCATGCTCCTGCTCTAGGCCGTCATCACTGTATTTACTCAGGGGACAGCTGTAACCACCCAAATCGGGCAGCTGACTTCTTGCTGAAGTCATAGTCTGGTTCACACTAGGGGTCGGTGTCTGCTGCCTGGGTCAGCTCCTGGACCCCAGCAGCCTCAAGCGGTGCAGGGAAGCGGGAGGCAGCGGCCCCAGACAGGCCCGGGCCAGGCCAGAGGCGGCGTCATTGCGGCCGCTTGTTCCATTGGCCAGCGGGTGTCACGTGACTCACCCAGGTGCGCATGTGCAGCAGGTGCTCGCAGGTGAGGGAGGAAGTGCTGGGCCTTGGCGTTTGCTGACACTTGCCGACGTTATTTTGGGGGTAATTTTCTGAAGACCAAAAATATACACGTGGGTCGTGGCAGCCTGAGGGGGTGACCTTGGTGGTATGTGTCTGTCCTGGGAGCAATGACAGAGAATGTTTTTGCCAGGAGCAGCGGCTCACGCCTGTAGTCCCAGCCCGCTGGGAGGCCGGCGGGCAGGTGGGTTGCTTGAGTTCAGGAGTTGAGACCAGCCTGAGCAAGAGCGAGACCCTGTCTCTATTAAAAGTAGAAAAACTAGCTAGGCATTGTGGCAGATGCCTGTCCCGGCTACTCGGTAGGCTGAGGCAAGAAGATTGCTCAAAACCAAGAGTTTGAGGTTGCTGTGAGCTGTGATGCCACGGTACCCTACCCAGGGGGACAGAGTGAGACTCTGTCACAACAACAACAAAAAAGGGAGGGTCTCCAGGTAGTGATGGGTGCCCTTAAGAGAGGGAGGAAGGGAGGAAGCTCTCCAGGTGGCCGTTGGTGCCCTTAGTTAGCGACCCAGACCTCCAACCCCTGCCCTGTAATCTCTGCGCTGTGCAGAGGCGCTCACCTCGGCCTGGGTGGCAGCTGCTTTCTGCAACGCTCCAGGCTCTTCCCATCCTCCAAGCGTTGGTTGGATTTGCTCCCCAACATTTCCAGGCCAGCTGTTTTAAACTTTAAATTTAACTGATGGTACACAAGCATAAGTAAAATGCAAATATATGTAAACAATACATTTAGAAAAAAAAAAACTTGACTATTTTGGAAAATTTGGAGTAAATTGACTAAAAAACAATTGCGTAATTAGATATTTGTGAGACAACTGTTGAGAAAAGGGGGGGAAGGTCTGTAAAGATGTAAAGGACTCTATGCTCTGATTGTCTCAAGATGTCGTTGGGTTCTAACTGCAATTTGAAGGAGCCCAACCTGGAAATCAAATCTGATCCATATGTGTAGACCTTACTCAATCACTCCTCTTTCTTTTTTTTCACTCCTGTTTCTTTAAAACAAATATTTTAGCAAAACAATATTTTAACAAACATTTTTGCCCTTTCCTGTAACCCGTGCCAGGCACTAGTGGCTGGGACAGGGATCTAGGCACTTGGTCTGCACCCCTTCACCCAAGTCAGAATGTGGTGCTGATGAGTAAATACTAAGAAGTAGGCAAAAATTCCGTGTAATGTCACCTCTTTTATATCTACTACTATTTACATTTTGTATACTTTGGTTAGACCTGATTAATTTCAGTGGGGGATTTTTGTTATAGGAGACCTAAAAAATGATAACCTTTTTTCCTTCCACATATAAGCGCACTCTGGGCTTGTTGGAAGTATTTGGACATTATGGACCAACATAAAAAAGAAATCGAAGTTAATCATCTTACCACCCAAGACTACTGTTAACATCTTGATGATATCTATTTCAATCCTTTCTCTCTGCACTTTTTGGTTTCATAATTGGGATCCCCCTATACATGCAATTTCATGTATTCCCTCTACATAATCAGTCTCTCTAACTATATATATATATTATATATACATATATTATATTTGAAGTAGAGTTTTAGTTGCCCATGGTAAACTGCAGTAGTGTCATAGGTCACAACAACCTTAAACTCTTGGGCTCAAGCAATCCTCTTGCCTCACCCTCCTGAGTAGCTGAGACCATAGGCACCTGCCACAATGCCCAGCTAGTTTTTTTCTATTTTTACCAGAGATGGGGTCTCGCTTTTGCTCAGGCTGGTCTTGAACTCTTGACCTCAAGCAATTCACTCACCTCAGCTTCCCAGAGTGCTAGGATTATAGGCATGCACCACCCCACTTGGATGCCTAATTTATATTTTGACTATTTCCCATGTCATTATGTGTGTGTTGGAAGCATAATTTTTTTTTGAAATTTTTTTCTTTTTTTATTATTAAATCATAGCTGTGTACATTAATGCAGAAGCATAATTTTAATGGCTACCTGATGTTCTATCACCTGGATGTACTATAATATATTTAACAATTCTTCTAAGTTTGGACATTACAAACTGAATACTGCCATTTACAAAAATGGGCTTTGTTATTTGAATTCTTTTTTTTTTTTTTTTAAATTAAATCATAGCTGTGTACATTGATATGATCATGGGGCATCATACACTAGTTTCACAGACCGGTTGACACATTTACATCACACGGGTTAACATAGCCTTCCTGGCAATTTCACAGTGTTATTTGAATTCTTAAGGTGTCATATGAAGTCATCAATCCCCTTCCCGCTTCCTTGTGATCCTTTGAGGCAACTACTTTCTTCTTCTCTTTTAGCTGATTATTTTGAATTACATCATTTAATAACATGCTTACATTGATACATCTTGAATCTTCAGTTTTGGGCACTAACTACTGGCTTCCTCTAGGGAGGATGAGCATTTAGGCCTCTCTTATCCCCCCACTCCATCCCACCCTTCCTTTCAGCTCCCACGCATGCCTCCTGTCCCTGTTTCCTCCCAAGATCAGCTGTCTTATAACTCTGACAAGGTCAGCGTTCAGCATTTATGTTATCAAGTGCATGTGCCTCAGTCAGCGTGGACTGCTGTAACAAAGTGCCACAGACTGAGTGGCTTGGTACTCACAGCTCTGGAGTCTAGGAAATCCCAGGTCAAGATTGTGGCCGATTTGGTTCTGGGAGGGCCTGCTTTCTGGCTTGCACATGGCCACCTTCTTGTTTGCCTTCATGTGGGGGAGAGAGGGAGCTCTGGTGTCTCTTCCCTAATGGCTTCATGTAAATTTAATCTCCCCCAAAGGCCCAGCCCCTTAATCCCATCATACTGGAGGTTGGGGCTTCAACATATGAATTTAGAAGCGGGGACACATATATTCAATCCATAATTCCATGTAAGCTAGATTCACTGCTAAGATACTTGGCATACTACGATTATATTTCCCTTCTTCCCTATCTTTTTGTTTCCATGGAGTTAAAAATTGCCCAGGATTCTGAGGACCCAAAGGAGGAGCACTGATGCCAAGCTACCACAGATGAGCTGGGGCCAGGCTGCTGCTGCAGGTTGCTGTGCATGCACATCAGCAGCTCCTGACCCCTGCACACACCTTCCCACCTTACAGGAATGTGCTGTGTTACCTTGACCTTCTCAGTCCCTGAGAACCCTTCAGGGTGGGAGTGCTAGGGGACTGGTTGTGCTCTGTGCCCAGTGCACTATTTCTTCCTGGAAACACCTTTCATTACCCAGGTGAGTCCTTTTGTCTTTTTTTCTTTTAATTTAGATCCCCTGGTTTCTGGCCCCCATGGCTTTCCCTTTACTGGGTTATGGTCTTATTTCTGTTGAGCACATGCTCAGGAATGGTTAGCGAGCAACAGGAATCCATAGGCAGTGAATGTTTGACAGTGTCTCCATTCCATCCTCTTTAATTTACAGTTTGGATAGGTGTAAAATTCAAGGTTAGAAGTCATGTTCTGGAATTCAGTGTTGATGTTAAGGAGTGAAAAACCATTCTGATTTTCTGGTCTTTGTATGTGATCTGTTTTCTTTTTGCTCATTCTCCCCTTCACAAGGATCTTTGTTTATAGGGTCTTTGTTTCCAAAAGTCTGAAATATGATGATGTACCCCAGTGTTGTTCTACTTTCACCCACTGGGTCCCATTTCATTGCCAGGTTCCTCAGCTTCATTTGCCCTATTCTGTCTTTATGGAAACCCTCTTGTATGATATTGGAGCTCTGCAGCTTGATCTTCTAATTTTTTCCTCTTTCCTCTGCTATTTTCCATTTTTGTTTGTTTTTTCTCGACCCCTTCCCTGCTTACTGTGAAGTTTCCTCAGCTTCACTTCAAAATCCATCTATTGAGTCTTTAATTTCTGCTATCATTTCTTAACTTCCAAAATCTTTTTTGTACCCTACTCATTCCTTTAAAATAGTGTGTGATTTTTCTTTTTTATCTTAAATGCAATGTATTCTCTTATTTTCCTCAGGATACTTATACCAATGTCTTTTCAAGTCACTTTCTTCTACTTTTTTTTTTTTTTTTTAATTTGTCTGTTTTTGTCTGTCTGTTGCATGTTTGAAGCTTAATTTAGATGTCTGGTTATCTTTGATCATCGTTTCATATTGATGAAGTGGAAGATTAAAGACCTCTTTGAAATTTGCTGACTTCAGGTTCTATTTTATCATAACACAGCAGGGCCACTGCTCCTGCTTTGGGAACTCACATGGTTGATATCCTCAGGGTCTTCCTGGTGGGCTGACCATTTTGCCCCAGAAGGATCTCTTAGTTTCCTTCCTGCAGGCTAGAGTTTGACTGCTAAAGAGAAAGGGCTGGGGTACCAACACTTTGGTCTGGGTACCAACATTCCCACTCTCCCCATCTCCTGACAGTGCTCCTGTCCTCAGGGGTACCTGGCATCCCTCAGGCCCCAGAACCTCCACAGAACTGGCCTTGAGTCTGCTGCCCCCACTTCTGCCCTTGCCCCATACCTGCAGGACTAAAACAGTCACACCCAAACTCTGCTTATAGCCCCACTGTCACTGCTGTGTCTATTGTCCTGAGTTGCCACCTTCCAGATCATTCAGAATCCTGCAGTACAGGTTAAACAGTGCTGGCTCCCTGGGTGTGCAGCAGGGACGGCCTGGTCTGTCACAGCCACACTCTATAGTATCCTCTCTGCTCCCGTTTTCTCTGTACTTGTGAGTTGATGCCTTTCAGAAAGTCCCTTTTCTGCCCATTTTGGTGATGTTTGGGAGAGAGCAAAGGTGTGTGTTCAAGTCACATCTTAAACAGTCCCACATACCTTTTCCTGGGATTCAGAATCTTCCTTCTCAGGTCCTTGGTAACATGAGCTGTCAAGGAGTGGACTTTGCTTCAAGAGACTTCGGTGCTGGCCCAAGAAGAGGCCGATCCCTGTCTTCCTCCTCTTTTTTTGTAAAACAAAAATTTTTTAACTTCCTTCAGAGAGAGGAACTTGTATGCTTAGGAGAAGTGTTCCCTGCTCACAGCAGGCATGGAAGAGCTGGTGTGACTATATCTGCCCAATGCCTTCCAGGCCCAGTTTGCAGAAGTCCAGCCAATGACGTGCTGGCTCAGTCCTCAGGTGTTTCACACAGTTTCTTTACCTTTAGGTAATCGGTTTCTCTAAGGTCATTAGCTCTTTCCTTGGGTGAGAACTACTCAGTCAGGACAGTTACTCCCTTCTCTGCTTGGTATGCTTGCAGGGGGCTCCAACCTGCAGCCCACAGGCTGCATGCAGATTATTTGAGGCCTGTTTTGCTTATCTGTGGTATTGGATATTGAGAAAATTATGCACAGACTTTTTTTGCTCACCCACTTTCATTAGTGTTTGTGTATTTAATATGTAGCCCATGACAATTCATTCTATCAATGTGCTGCAGAAAAGAAAAAGGTTGGACACCCCTGTGGGGATAGCCTGTGCAAAGATGTCTTTATTAGTCATCCAGTTAGTGGTCCATAAGTGAGGTCAAATTCATAGCAGGTTTTTACCAAAATATGTGTTTATCATCAGCACAGGAAGTGCTTACCTACCATGTAAAATGATGGTTGACTTTAGAGGTGCACCTGACCACTGCAAGTTGCTCACAGAGGTATCAGTCAGGGCACTCGGGCAGACGATTGAATGATGTACAAACCCATCAGTAGAGAAGCAGAGAGGTGTGTGCTCTAGCAGCCTGCCCTGATGTCGAATGAAACATGTTTGTTCTGCAGAGTGCAGGATGATCGCTTTTACAATCGCTTTCTGACCGTTCTTTTATTTATTTATTTATTTATTTATTTATTTATTTATTTATTTATTTATTTAGTTTAAGCAGGAACTCAACTTTTTTGCGTCGAGCAGCCGCTTATATAGAGCGTGGGGAAGGGGCAGGGAAAGAAGGCGGGGATGAGGTGCGTGACAGGGGCTTTCCGACCGTTCTTAATGGCTTTCGCCTGTTCCCACTTCTGGCTTGTTACTAGATAAAGTTTGAAGTTTGAAACTAAGACACGGTGATTTGTTCCTCAGAATGAATAACAATGGGGATATTGCAGTCCTGAGTTTACTAAACAAGGCAACAAGCCAACTGGAATTTAAATATCTTGAAGGCAGAATTTGATATGCATTGTTTGTGGATCAGCAGACCTTTCAGCTCTAGAATAGAGTGATATTTTTTAATAAGCCATTGGAATCACCCAATTCTTTCCTGCCAGGCAGTAAAGGTCTCCCATAGGTAAAAAGACAGCCTTTCCTTCAATGTGGCTGCCCAAGTACCATTGACTTAGAAAAATGTAGGGTGAGAGGTACAAAGATCCTGACTGAAGACAAGGGCTGACAGGATGCTGTGATGGGAACCCAATTTTAAACCCTCACGTAGGAGTGTCCTGGGCCTGTGCTGTTGGTCCAGGGCATGGTCTGGGCTCTTCTTCCCCCCACCCTGCCCCCTATCCCCAGCGCCTGTACTCCATAACCATTAGGCAGAAGGGAAGACATTCTAATGAATGTCTACGTGATGTTCAAAACTAGAACTGTATATTTGAGCCAATTTCTATGTTAGACACTGCCAGAGTCTCACTGGTGACCTTGGACAAAACAGAAGTAAACTTCATTTCTCTGGCCAGCTCCTAGTTCTCAGAACCCAGAGTGCCAAGATTCTGCAGCGCCCAGCGCCTGTGTAGGTAGGTGGTGTCTCAGGATGGTGTGGGTTTGAGGGTTTGAGGGCAGGACACAGAGCCAGACACAAAAAGGGATGTGGCACACAGTCACTCTTTGTTCTCCTTGTCTACAAATAAATGTCGTAATAGAACTTGGAGGGTTGCCATGGGGACAAATGTGTTAATACTGCATATAGTTTCCACTTGAACAACATAGGTTTAAACCATGTAATTCCACTCATACACAGATTTTTTTCCATCTCTACTCCTTCGGAGATGGCAAGACCAACCCCTCCTTTCCTTCCTTAGCCTATACAAAGACGACGAGGATGACCTTTATGATGATCCACTGCCGCTTAATAGTAAACACATTTTCTCTTCCTTATGATTTTCTTAATAGCATTTTCTTTTCCCTGATTTACTTTATTGTAAGAATGTAGTATATAACATGTGTAACGTACAAAATACGTGTTAATCAACTGTTGATGTTATTGGTAAGACTTCTAGCAGCTGTTGGTACTTAAGGTTTTGAGGAATCAAAAGTTATAATGGATTTGTGCCCCTAACCCCCTCACTGGCCAAGTCATATGTATGAGGTCTGTATAGCAGCACATGGAACATTTTTATAAAGTATTAGCATCCTTATTCTTGTTATTTTCTTCACAGGCATGACACGTGGTGTTATTGTCACCAACTGTACCTTCCCCTCCCCCACCCCTGTGACTTTGAAGTTCCTCCAGTAAAGGTGGAACTGGAACGCGCATTGTCCCTCCTTGACTTTAGGTTTGGTTGTGTGACTTGCTTTGGTCCGTTGCATGTGGGTGGAGTGATGTCGTATCAATCCTGAGCCCAGGCCCTACGAGGTTACTGCATGTTTCCACACATGCCCATGAGCTTCCACTGTCATCCACAGAACACGCCTAGCCACCCGGCTGGGCAGGGAGTGTGAGAGACACTGAGGACTAGGACTAGCGAGGCAGGGCTGGGCCCAACCTGCTGGCTGCTCAGACCACCGTGTGTGAGTGAGAAAAAAACGATTGTGTTAAGACAATGGGTTTTGGGGTAGCTTTTTATTCAGGATAATTGTGGCAGTGGCTGGAAGATACAATAGGAGTGTTAACTGATTTACAGCTCATTAACTGTTGTGCAGGAGACAGAGAATAGGACGCAGTTCCCATCCACTCCTGTGAAAGCTCAAAGAGTGAAGGGTGCCCAGGCCTGGGATCTGGGGACAGACCTCAAAGGAAATTTGCTCCTTGCCCCCATGGGAAGCCTGGTGCTAGAAATATCTGGCTGCCATGTACCTGCTGAGAGGAGAGCTTTCTTTCTTTCTTTCTTTTTTTTTTTTTTTTAGAAGAAACGTGCTTGGTTTCCTCAACATAGATCTATCTTGACCATATTCTCTCGTTCTTTCTTTTATCAGCATAGAAAGGGCTCTCTCCCTTTGATTCACCCACTGGAAACTCTGCCTTTCTCTCTCTGTTTGCCAAAGGCTCTTACTACAAATGAGAGGTCAGAATTCAGATTCACCAAGTGCTGTGTCTCTTCATTCATGCCCAAAATGTGTCATAATTTTTCTAAAGCTGTGGGGGGCAGCTGAATGGATTAACCCCTTTCTTTGGTATTAATCCTTAGGTTCCACTGAATCACGAGCTTGGCACCCTGGTAGGCTGTATCCCTGCCCTCGGCTTCTGAGGAGGAGGAGAGGAGAGAGAGAGAGAGAAAGTGCGTGCACATGGGAGTGCACAATGGCAGCAGCGAGACACATCGGTGCCCCAGGACAGCATGGGCTAGTGTCCTGTGGTTGGCCAGCTTGGCCTCTGCTACTCTCCTCAGCAGCTCTTGGGCAGATTTAGAAAAAGCCTTGTTTGAAATAAGGGAGGACTTGAGGTATTACCTTACCAAATTTGGTTGGAGCTGTTTTTAAAATTGCTTTTTCTTCCATCTCTTTTCTATAACAACTTATTTTACTGGATTGGGCTGGCATGTGAGCTCAGTGGATATTTTAATCTGATTGTGTCATCTGTATGGACATAAGACCCTCAGAATTTTAATAACAGTGTATTAATGATGCATTCAGCCTTTTTGGGTGGTGCAGTAAACAAACCCACGCTTGCATTAACGTAAGCTGGCAGGGGTGACGACACTGTCTAAACCCACCCTGCCCATCACTGTCCTTCCTCCTTGTCTTGGGTTTTGCCTGCAGTGGTGCAAGTGGAGATGGAGGTGGAGAGACCTCTAGACTGGTGGTACAGAGACGTGTCCTTTACTTCATGTCTCACACATCGCCTCATTAGCTACATGACAATAGCGATGCCCCACCAGGAACCGTTTTGTTAAAATTAGACTTTGCCTAAGAATTACAATTAACAAAGGACAGAATCTGGCAGATTAGGCCATCCTGTCAATGACACTTTAAAGTGAAACGTAGCCACATGTAAGCCGGACGTGAGATGACAGGAAGAAGGTAAGTTCCGTTGGCCCAGAATCTGAGCTGGTCACAGCAGCTCAGGAGGAACAAAGCCAGCTGAAAAGTCACCTGTGTGAGGACTCATGCCCTGCTCCAGCAGCCGAGACCACGGCTGCCGCTTGCCAACCAGCCTCCCATGTGAACAAAGCAGTCCCTGCCCACACTTGGTCCTACAGCCAGAGGATGTTTTCCCTGCCCACCCACCTTCCTGATTAAACCCCATTCAAAGGTTCCTTGTTGCCCTGAATCATAAAATTCAGCATGATCTGGCCCCTGCCCTGTATTTTCCCTCACCCTGCCATTCAAAGGTTCCTTGTTGCCCTGAATCACAAAATTCAGCATGATCTGGCCCCTGCCCTGTATTCTCCCTCACCCTGCTGTTCTCCTGTTCCCCAGCTAGCTGTGCCCTCTAGCTATGCTCCCTCAGCCACAGGCCCGTGGCACATTCTTTTCCCTCCAGATCTCACTACTCCGTCCCATTTCACCTGATGACTGCACCTTATCCTTCAGCCCCTGGCTCAGCTCTGAGGTCACTTCCTTCAAGAAGCTGCCCCAGACACTCCAGTCAGGAGTCCCCTGTTAGGAGTATGTGTGACACCACTTATGCCACCTGGATTACACACCGGTTTCTCTGATTAACTTTCCCTCCCAGGAGACTTTAAGTTCCATGGGGAAAGTCAGTTTTTCCTCAACATTGAGGGTACCCTTAGCAGTAGGACAGCATTGGCATGCAGTGTGCCCTCAATAAATATCTGTGGAATAAATAGAGGGGAGAATTTAGCTAAAAAAAATGCATGTAGGATATGCAATTGTCACCACAGAAGCATGTGTTCTGGATCAGGTCAGGTTGAATCAATACCCACTTAAGGCAGGGGAACGCTGATGTCCTGGCCCAGCACCATGCTTTGCCTGCGCGCACATGCCTTCTCGGTAACTTTCTGGCTGCCAATCCTTCAGCAAATTGCACAGGTGCCTTGCTTTCCCCATCTGAAAATAGGAATAACTGTGCCTGATCGAGGTTTGAAGTTGGAATCAGACACACATGCCAGACCCTTAGCTCACTGTTCATCCTTGTGTGCTGGTGGGGGATGTCTGAGGTTTAGTGACTGAGTTCCACAGACAGGTCCGAGGACTGAATGGAAATAGATCAGCTTTGTTGTTACAAATCGATTTTGGAGTTGTCTTGGTACAGGCCTCTGCCTACACCTCTGAGATAAGTAAAGTGCCCCCGGGCACTCCTATATTCTGGTGTTAGGAAGGTGTTGAGTTAGGCTGCACCGCCTACAGGGCATAGTCTTCAGGACAGCCTGTGGCTGACTTTGCCTCCTTCCTCAAGGGAAGAAGACCATGTGCAAGTATCTTGGAAGGGTATTTTCTGTGGTCAGACCCAAGCCAAAGACCCTTTGGTTTAGTTCACTTTGGACAGCAATTTGATGTGCTGTTTTGACTGGTTTTTTTTTTTTTTTTTTTTTTTTTTTTTTTTTTTTAGGCAAGCATGAAACAAAGTTTAATGAGGAAGAGAAAGCTAAGTTTACAGAGTAAGAAGAAAGTTAACAAAGCAGGATACATTCACCATAGACAGCAAATGGGCCTCCAATGCCAAGACAAGTAGGCAAAGAGGCCACTGGTTTGAGTTTGGCTCGTAGGTTTTGCCAATATGCAATTCCTATTCAGGATCACACTGACTTATTTTTTAAATCTATATTTTTATCTATCAACCTATCCATCTATCTGGAAAGTGACTTAAATACATCTGGCACATTCATTGCATATTATAATAAAAGGAAGCAACTTTAGGAGTTTGCCCACTCTGGGGTCCTGTGTTCTGTTACTGAATTTGGTTCTTGTTTAGACTTTGTTACAAGAAGTTCAAGTAGTTCTTTACAATGATGACAGTTCTGAAGTCCTCTGAATCAGCACAGCTGGGGTATGTATCCCCACGAACAGAGCTCCCAGGAATAGAGATCCAGAACCTAGCGACAACAGGTGGCAAAAACAGACGTGGGGAGAAGTTTCAGGGCAGTGTGTTGAAGGGAACAGCTCTGTTTGAACAGGGAACTGTCTGGGACGTGTTTTTGCACTACCTCCCTCCTGATTTTTTTCTTTTCTTTCATAACTTCTTCACTTTTAACACAGGGAAGGGGGTTCTGGTGGGAGGCTTGACATGCGAGAATGACGTGGAAACCTATAAAGCCCCATTTGCAAAAACAACAAAGCAGCCCAAGAGCAGGGATCACAGGCAGAGTAAACAGCAGACGGTTTCCAGCGCTGTTAAAAGATAGGCCATTCAGGGGAGGCTGCAGACAAGCCGCTGCAGGCCTCGTGTGGGTAGCCCTTCCCCGTTTGTGAAACACACAAACATCAAACAAAGGAGGTCAGGGTTAGACTCATCTGTGACAGCCCTGCCATTTGGGTTCCTGTGGAGGAAGTCAAGTGACGGTTAAAGGGATCAGTTATTTTTAGTGAAAACGAAGAAGAAAACCCTTCAGTGTCAGATTCCAACGTGAACGTGGTTATTAGACAGTGACCTCTGTGACAGAGGCAGAGAGAGAATACTACAATGTAACAACTCTATTGGACTCCCATGTGAAGAAGAAAACCACCAATGATATTAACAGTAATCTAACAAAGAGGAATTAATGAATTAATAAGTAACAGCACCAGGCAGTCAGGGAGCCTGGCTGAGTTCACACCACATGCATATTATTTTTATGAGGTGCCTATGGTTAATAATAGCCACAACACTGAGCTGTTTCAGTTTTAATGGTCAAGTTATTTGTCAAAAAGTTATAGTCAGTAAGAAGGGGAAGGGGGCATTTCAAGGGCATATTGCTTGTGGGAGACCACGGTAACAGAAAGGTCAGATGTAGGTGGAAAGGCATGATGCTCTGGGGGGGGTGGGGGGTGGCAGCGGGGCAACCCCAGCGGTGAGGGTCACACCACATGAAAGTCCCCAATTTCAGGGGCCACTTATGAAACCACATTGGTGATGTGTGCTGTCTCTGAAGCCATTTTCCAACGAAAGGGACAGAGCAGTGGACTGGGGATGGCTCCTGCTGCTGAAGCATGTGGAGGCTCAGAGTCGGAGAGGGCAGAGTAAGGTGGCTATGGTGGAGGGGCAGGGGCTGTGTGTGGGTTGTGTCCCATCAATTGGTGCCAACCTAGCCACAGTAACAACAGTAGGGAGGCTTTAAGGAATGGTGCTGGCAAAGAAGGGCTTTTCCTGCGGAATAGGCCCCAGCACAGGACAGATCTTCGTGGGAGCCCAGGACTCCAGGGAGAAGCTGGCTAGCTGGAGAAGCAGCGGAGGGTGCTGGAGATTGGAGGTACAGGGAGCAGAGAGAGAGACGACCGGCCCTGCAGGTGGCTCATGCCACTGCCAGGTACCCAGGGAGTATCGTTCACCATTGGGCATCACCGGAGGTCTTTCAAAAGGAGACTGCAGAAGTAGATAGGCTAGTGTTGGGAAATCCAGAGTCACTTCAAGGACTCTTCTTTCTCTGACAGAAGAGTCTGTGAGGCATGATTTTCTCCATCCCCTGGAGGTTGAGGAGGGCCCTGGGGTGTTGAAATGGGCCATGGAGCCAAGCAAGTGGCACTTGCACCATCAGCCATGGCATGTGGCTCTTATGCAAGCGGCCCTTTGGCCTACACAGAGGTTTGCACAATTCAAAGAGTTTTTAGAAAATGTGTCCCTGAGCTGTGTGCCCTGGCTTGTGTGTTATGTCTGGCAGCCTGCAGGACAGGTACTGTGGGAGGTGGGAGCCCTTCTCAGTGGCTGCCGGGAGGGCATGTTGGAGAGAGCGCTCCTGCAGCAGCGCTGAACACCTTCACAGCCAACAAATGTCCTTCCTCTTCACCAGACACGAGGCCAGCACGCCCACTCTGCCATTGCAGAGTGTAGCTCTGCCCGCTACACTCAGACCGAACGTTGTTTACCCAGTTGTCTGTTGGTGGACACTTTGGGTTGCTTACCTGAGCATAGCACATGGTCTGCTATCCTTGGGGACCCAGGGGCTCAGAAATGTGGATTTTCCAGATCAGGGTCAGTTCTCTTTTACAGTATAAAGACTAAAAAATTACTGTTTCGATGAAAACTTTTACAGTGCATACAAAATGGTCCTGCGCTATTCATAACATAATTCACCTCATGACAACCAGTACTGTCATTACGAACCCAGTACTGTATAGTATTGTGTTAACAGTGATGCCCCAGGGATTCACGGGACATACAGAACTGCCATCCCCTGCACTGAATGATCTTATACTTCAGTGCTAAAAATACAAATAAAAATTCATAAAACAAAAGCCCTAGGTGGTTTAAAAAAATCCCGCTTTTCTAATTACAACAATAATAATACATGTTCATTGTAGAAAGGTGACATACATAAAATAATAAAAGAAAAAATTAAAATCATTGGAATGAGATTTAAAGTAGCTTTTGGCTGTCAGCCATTACTGTCACTATTTTGCAGATGTCACTGGGTACATCTGGTTAAAAATCTCCTGTAGTTTCTACCTGTTGGTTCTCATCCCTTCTTCAAGGTAGTTTGTCTGCATTTTGTGACCACTGCTTTTCTTTCTGGGTAAAATGGTACTGTTGGGTTCAGGAAGATAAGACAGATATTTAGTTTAAAATCTTTTAAATGTATCTTCTTTTTAAAACTTCTTTTAATGTGGCAAATACGTGTTTATAACACATAATTTGCCATATTCACCACTTTAGAGCACACACTGCATTGGCGTTACTTATATTCACAATGCTGTGCAACTGTCACCACTACTTCCAAAAAAATGTCATGACCCCACATGGAACCTCATGCCCATTAAGCAATGAATGGCTCTCAACTCCTTCCCTTCTCAGATGCTGCTGGTAACATCTACATCTAGGAATGTGACTATTCTAGATATTCATATGCATAGAATCATACAATAGTTGCCCTTTTGTGACTAGCATGTTTCTTTTGAGTTTTCAAGGTTCATCATGTTGTAGTATATGTCTGAATTTCCTTCCTTTTATTTTATTTTATTAAATCATAGCTGTGTACATTAATGCAATCGTGGGTACAATGTGCTGGTTTTATATACAATTTGAAATATTTTCATTGAACTAGTTAACATAGCCTTCATGGCATTTTCTTAGTTATTGTGTTAAGACATTTGTATTCTACATTTAGTAAATTTCACATGTACCCTTGTAAGATGCACCATAAATGTTGTCTCACCAATTACCCTCCCTCTACCCATCCTCCCCCCCTTCCCTTCCCTATCCCCTTTTCCCATATTCTTGGGCTATAATTGGGTTGTATTATATTATATATTATATATATAATAGCTTTCTGGTTTCATAGTAGGGCTGAGTACATTGGATACTTTTTCTTCCATTCTTGCAATACTTTGCTAAGAAGAATATGTTCCAGCTCCATCCATGTAAACATGAAAGAGGTAAAGTCTCCATCTTTCTTTATGGTTGCATAATATTCCATGGTGTACATGTACCACAATTTATTAATCCATTCATGGGTTGATGGTCACTTGGACTTTTTCCATGACTTAGCAATTATGAATTGGGCTGTAACATTCTGGTACAAATACCTTTGTTATAATGTGATTTTTGGTCTTCTGGATATATACCTAGTAGAGGAATTGTAGGATCGAATGGCAGGTTTATTTTTAGATCTCTAAGTGTTCTCCAAACATCCTTCCAAAAAGAACGTATTAGTTTGCATTCCCACCAGCAGTGTAGAAGTGTTCCCTTTTCTCCACATCCACGCCAGCATCTCTGGTTTGGGGATTTTGTGATATGGGCTAATCTTACTGGAGTTAGATGATTTCTCAAAGTAGTTTTGATTTGCATTTTTCTGATGATTAAGGATGATGAGCATTTTTTCATGTGTCTGTAGGCCGTGCACCTGTATTCTTCAAAGAAGTTTCTCTTCAAGTCCCTTGCCCACCCTGAGATGGGATTACTTGTTCTTTTCTTGCTAATATGTTTGCGTTCTCTGTGGGTTCTGGGAAAGGCTGAATAATATTCTACTGTGTGGACAGACCACATGTTGTTTACTTAGTCATCTATTGTTGGACACTTTGGGTTGCTTACAGCTTTGTGATTAATGCTGCTGTGATCACTGGTATATGAGCATCTCATCTGTTTGAGTCCATGTTGGGGTATATACGTAGGAGTGGAATTTCTATTCTTTTTATCTTAAAAAAAAATCTACATTTTTGTTTTACAATGAATGCAGTAGGTTAGAAGGGTAGTACTTGGTGTACATATTTTGGGGAGCTCAAAATATTTTCTGGGAAAGAAAGATTATATAATATATATATATAAAGAACGTCACCAGGTTAGAGCTTCATGCTGAGATTCTGGGGTGCACATGATTAGTTCCCAGATTTCTAGCTTCCATAGAGATGGAAACAGTCCCAGTGACCTTCAGTGACATTCTTGTCCTGGTGTGTTGGGTGGTGGTGCCCCTGTCATCCCACCAAGGCCCTGATGGCTCCCTGTCTCAAGCTGTATGCCTGCCTTCTCCAGAGGCTCAGCATGAGTGCCAGTATGGGGTAGATGGGGAGTGAGAGAAGGAAGAGTTACCTCAGGGCCACCCCATACTGGGAGAAATGGTTCAGAAAGATTCAGGGGATGAAAAACAGCACATTTTTTTTTAATGGCCTTTTTTTTTTTTCTTTTCAAACTGCATATCTGAGGTACTGGCTCTTTCTTCCCTCTGAAGCCAGGGACGGCAGGCTGGCCTTGCAGTGTGAGCTCCCAGCTCTGAGGAAGTGACCAAGTGCCTTTTCTAGGATATCTTCATATGTCCTGCATTCAGGTGGGAGAGGACTGACCTGTTTTCCTCACTTCCTCAGAGCTTGGTGTGCTCTGGGCGGGAGGAGGGTTCAGATGGCCTTGTAGAAAATGGCTACTTTTCCCAGTCATGTTTCTGTGGCTGCTGATTCAGAGTTTCTAGATAATTGAATGTCAAGAAAAGCGACACAGTTGACCCTTGCGCAACAGGGGTTTGAACTGTGTGGGTCCACTTACACGTGGCTTTATTCAACCAAACTCAGTTAAAAAAAAAAAAAAAATGCAGTATTTGGGAAAATCCAGCTGAATTGGACACTCGGGCTCTGCAGGGCTTGCTGTGGGACAGGAATGTACATGGGGGCCCAGGGCCAACCCCCTGCAGACACCGAGTGACAACCATGGGTAGAACCACACTCCATCACCCAGTCACATTAAATCACACCTGCTACTGTTTCTATGCCCGTTTTTATCCATGTGCATACTCTCCATCATAGTATTTTCACTGAAAATTGACTTGGAGTAGTTTCCCAGGTGTCTGAATGTATCAGCTTCAATGGCTGCACAACAGTTCTATCCAGGTAAGGCACCTCTGTTCATTCCCTCACCGTAGGGTGTCGCCTACAGCCAGGTAGCCTGGTCCTACCTTGGAAGCACTGTAGGGCACTCTCCCTAGGGCCAGATGAGGCTTCAAGGGCACACCTATTGAAGCTGCAAGGAAAGAACAGATTTTGAAGGCAAACGTGATCTTTCTCCTTTGAAGGCAGCATGAAACCAAAGACGTCTGCAGAACCTGAAGTCAGGACACAGCGGCTGCCAGCCAGCTGCGACCCTGAGAGGGACTAAACCTTCCTGGGCTTTGGCTCCCCCATACATGGTGGTGGACCTCACAGGCATCGGGCACTGCTATGGATAATATCTCTGGCACAGAACAGCACTGTGTGAGCATGTGGGTCACTGTGAGGACCCAGAGCAGGGCCTAGACCAGGAACCAGGCCTAGAGTTGATGAGGCGGTGGGTGAGGGGGGCCGGCCTTCCTGCAGGAGCTTGCCTACCAGACACCCTTGCCACACCACGTGCTATCTGTCTACCACCTCTGCCTCTCCCAGGGCTGGTGCTCCCAGAGCCTTCCTTGAGGGCAGCACTGGGCCCTAATAGGGTGAAGAAAAGTGTAAGGCTCTGGAGCTACTCAAATAAGAAAGCCGATTCCTGCCTCCCCAAAGGCATATACAGATTCCTTGATTGTGGACTACAGAGTGAGGACAGGCCTTCAAGGCCATCTGGCCTAATGTTCTTCCACAGGAGTCTCTGAGTTCCCCAGACCTCGGTGTGGTTGCTGAGTGGTTGTGAGTGTCAACAGAAAACAAATGTGTGAATTTTGTTTTTAGGACTTTAGCTGTGATTGTTTATTTAGGCCTCACTGTATGTCTCCCAAAATGTTTAAGGAGAGATATTATTACCATTGTTCATGGGATGCCTGGACATTTCTGTCCTTAATGTCAACGCTAAGTCCCATGGAACTCCTATGTGCCCTGTCTGCCACTAAGGAAGGGTGAGACTGCTCAGAGCGAGGGCAGCATGGGTGGCTCTGTATAGAGATAGGAAACATGTATGTATGGTGGACATGACGGTTCGGTATGTGGATTTCAAGGGTTACTAGAGTGGGCCTCTGCTCTGCCATGGAGAAAGCAGTTTGGCATGTGACTCCCCTTTTCTAGGGGAAATCCTGTTCTTCCCAAAGAGTTGAAAGAGAGAATTGGCAGCAGCCTGTCCCTCTGGGTCTGCTTTAGTAGCCTCAGGCTCTAAGAGCACAGCAGAGGTGACCCTGGGGACCTGCTGCCTGCACCCTCTTCTCTGGACAGGCAGCTGCATTCACCATCATCCAGGCTTTTGCCCCTCCCCTTGTCCCCAGGGATGCTGGCAAGTTAAGTCATTCCACACTGAGGGGCTGTGTCCTCCTAAGGGGTGCAGGGAAATCCTTTCTCAGGCTTCAAGAGCAGCCTCTTACTTTACTCACAGTTAGGGCTGTTTCATTTCAACCTTCTGGACCTGACAAGGTTCCTGGTCACTGTTGATGGACTGATTAATTCAGGCTTACCGCTCCAGGACATAATTCTTCAGAAAGAACTCATTGCCTCTAACTCTTGTTTGCTACCTTGGGATGCTCTGCCTAGATGCAAAGCACAGGAAGCAGCGTTGGCCTGCGTTTCCCCCTGTAACCTCAAGCCTCCCCTCTTCTCACGTCTTTTATGTTGTGTGTCACAGGGGGCCCAACCCCCCTCTCACCAAATCACAGCTTGCTAAACATTCCTGAAATTTCTATTTTAAGTGGATTTCACATAAAGCCTGTTTTTAACATCATTGGAAGGGTTATTTTTTAACTAAGAGGTGTGTTATGCCCTGTGGATGTGATGCTGGCCTTGTATACAGCACGGTGCGTGGGGCACTATGGGGTGCACAGTAAATGTTACCTGAATGAATGAAGCGGCCCCACTTTCTGATGAGGAGAGGCTCCCTGAGAAGGAGAAGGGGCAGTGGCCCCTCAGAGGATGGTTACGCAGGCTGTCAAGTAGGAGAAGGCTCACTTCTTGAGTTGTACTTTCATGAGTATACAGCCCAGGGAACCCAGGGCACCTGAATTCCTGGACCATTGTAGTTTATATAACCAATTTCTTATTTAGGTTCAGCCTCTGCCTCTTGACTTTTTTTTTTAAATGAGATGGGCTCTTGCTGGCCCAGGCTGGCCTTGAACTGCTGCTTGAACAAGCAATCCTCCTTACTCAGCCTCCCCAATAGTTGTAACTATTTGGCACTGGCCACAACACCTGGCTTTGACAGGTTTTAAAACCTTTCTGAGTCTTCTTTTTCTCTTTTGTAAATAGTTTAGCAATTAGTATATAGACTCATAACTAGTACATATACTAGTTGCATACTAATGCAGTAGGTACATAAGCTGAGATCAGAAACGGCTGTGCCTTTTGTCTCCCTGTGTCATTGCGAGGTCCAGAGAGTTAACAGATGGGTAAGCCCTTTGTAAAGATGTTCATGTCTGAATAATTACTGTGATTGCTCAATCATAAGAACTGTGGGTCCCTGTCTTAACCCATTCTTGTTGTTGTGAAGAAATAGCTAAGACTGGGTAATTAATAAACACCAGACATTGACCTCTCACAGTTCTGGTATCAGGGAAGTCATTTTCTTTCTGGGTTCTCATGTAGCAGAATCTGTGCCCTCACTTGGTGAAAGGAGTGGAAGAGAAGAAAACAGGCTCCCCTAGCCCTTTGCAAGGGCACTGATCCTGTTCTTAAGGACAGAGCGCTCATGAACCTGGTCACTTCCCCAAAGGCCCACTTCTCAAGACTACTGCACTGGGGATCAAGTTTCAAGATGAATTTTGGAGGGGCCACACATACTTAGACCACAGCACCTGGCACTTCCTTCTGTCTCACTTGGCCGCACCCTGGGTCCTGGTGCAGGCTCATCTCCACTTGCCCTTCTCTGTCCAGCCCTCGGCAGGGTGGAGGATGTGCAGGCTCCAGGCACCATGTTCAGTGCTTCCCACTTGGACCCACATCCAGCTCAGCTGAGTGGCACCAGGGGAGCGGTTACTTCAGCACTGAAGCCTGGGCTCTGGCCAGGAGTGGGAACCTGGGGGAGACCAGCACAGCTCAGCCTGGGGCATGCTGAGAATAAAGCTACTCTTCTTCACCCCAGTTAGCAGAGCCCTCCTTCTTCTGCGTCTTTCTTCAGCAATAGAGCTTTGATTTTTTTTGCTAAATTTCTCTTAATGGGAGAGAGAAATTTAGCCTCCCCCCACCCCCACATCCGTTCACTCTCTTTGACCTTCTGCCAAATTATATTTCTTAAGGCTCAGCTGCCCTCCCTCTCTTTTCCTCACCTTGTTTCAGGCATTGTAAGTTCTTGGTGTTCAAACCCCCTAAGGTTAGGTAAATAGAACTTTGCATTTATCTTCTCTCTCTTTCTTCAGAGCTTTGTTTTCAGGGTTCATTAGGGACTTCCTGTGGGTGTAATTACCGCTGTTGGGTTTTAAGTGCTGCCCACCTTCCCTCTATATTTTGCTAAAAATGCCATAGATCTTCGGAGATTTCTTTCACTTTTAAAGTTATTACCTGTCTGCCTGCACATCAATCTTGTTGATTTTATTTCAAGGCATTTTCTGGAGTGAGCTTCTGCATAGTTATCCACCCCCACCCCCAAATCTGCTTTTGCAGGAAGGTGAAATAGCTGGAAAACTCAGCCTTAGTCCCTGGCAAGCACCTTGTCTGCAGGCAGAACTGGACCACCCTCCCTGTCTTATAAAACTGTTTCTTTTGGTGGACTCAGTGGCACTGTATCTTTTGGTGGATACCCTTTTACAACATAAAAGTGTACTCTTATCCATCCCACTCCATTAGTGAGGTTTCCCTCCCCCATGTGGTGTCTGTTTCCTTCATCTGAGGCCAGAGGTCTTGACAAAAGAGGCTTGTCTTTTGGGATATCATGCTTGAGCCAGCTCTCACCTCTGGCTCAAGCAGGTGGCTTAAATGAAACTCCAAGTACAACTCACAGAGCATTTGATTATAGCTAAAATGAACTGGAACCCACAGGTCGGAATGGAAAAATAATTTCCCTTGGGTTGCAGGTGCAACTGCCAATGAGCAATCACCTAATTTCAGATAGAGCTTGCTAATTCTGTGGGCTTACAGTGGAAGCCACACAGCTGCTAGTAGTTAACAATTGCAATGTGTGACCAGAAGTTTATTTTCCCTGGATCCAAAAAGTGGTTTCATATTTGATCCATGTCATGGGATGATGAAATGGCTCTCAGAAGCTGAGCCTGTGACACCAGCCATGGGAAATCTTTTCTTTAGATTGGCCATCAGGCCTCAGTGTGGTTCATTCCTTGAATGAGTAGTAATCCCTTAAGTTAGTCATTCATCAGCCACAGGCTTCCTTGAGAGATGATGGCCTCCCTAGGATACATTAATGTTGCCCCTTGAAGCTGCAGGTGGGACCATCCACCTGTGCATTGTGATTTTGAACTCAGTGTAGCTCATTCTGTGAGTTGGGATGAATGGGGCACTGTTTGGGTGTGCCCTTGAAGGCAGATCCAGGAGCCAAGGCCCCAGGGCCATGCCCCAGAGGAGGGGTAGAAAAGAGCCTGCGGCTACTGGAGGGCCAAGTTGAGGGCATATGTACTCCAGGTCTGAGGAAGCAGCAAGCAGGAGACAGAGGGAGGGACGGGGAGCTGAGCAAGTAAACTCAGCTCCTTTTATGCCTGGATAAGCTAGGCTGAGGCCAAGTGCCCCACCCCCATCATCCTTCTTGCCAGGGTCATTGTCAATAGCTTGTTAGAGTGTCAGGACCTTCCAGGATGAACTGACTGGGGGCTTGTACCATCTCATCCTCTGCCTGTCTGAAGCTGCTGAGGAGACTGCCTCAGAAGCAGTGGGCCTTGGGCTAAAGCCCTGGTCTGCACTGAGCACAGTGGCTAGTCCATAAACAGTAGTTGTTAATGATTACCCCAAAGCCCACACAGGAGGGAGGGTATGGCAAGGGCATAGGAAGAACCATAGAAAAGGGAAGGGTGCATTTGGGAAGAGGGAGGGGCAAGGCAGGGCAGGGGCTGCCAGCTGAGGCCCCATGGGAGGGCCTGCTCCAGGAACTATCTGCTAAATGGTTTCCATAAACCAGACTGCCCAGAAAGGTCAGCTGGGATTGGCACAGCATATTTCTGTAAGAAATATGGTTTCTTACAGAATATGTCAGAATGAAAAATAATTTGTGTCAAGTCAAGGCTCCTCAACCTTTTCAAGTATGGCGGCCTTCTCCTTTCTTGCCTTTTAACCCCATTAAATGGTGACCTGTAAATAGCATAGAGCAAAACACACGTTAGAGCAGAGTGTTGACTACTGTTTCCAAGATGGAGAGTCCCATCCTGCACAGGCATTCTCTCCTACAACCAGGAATCCCTGGATATAATGTAGCAGACAACACAGGAGCACTCTGACAGGGATAGAGAAGCAGATAGCCAGAGGACCTTGGGACCTGAGGAACGACTTGTGGTGGGTCCTTAACAGGTATTGCAGAAGCCCCAGCTGCAAACCTCAGCAGGCACAGAAAGCTCTAAGAAAAGCCCACCCCCCTGGATTAAGTCCAGGGAACAGGCTGCCTAACAAGAAGAGGAAACCTTTCTGGCCATCCCTACCCTACTCCAACAAAACACAAGCAGGCTCAACAGGGACTCTCTGCCCACAGAAGCTGATGGAGGTGCTTGGACTCTGGCCCCAATGGCATGAGACTGAGCTAGGAGCTAATTCCCCTCTGCCCCTGGCAGAGCAAACATAAATGGGATGAGAAATCATAATTAAACTTCTTAACTTCATAATTAAATATCCAAAGATTAAAATCAAAGGAGAAAATATTGAAAGAACTGGAGAGAAATGAGGCCTTACTCATGGGGAATACCTATCTGAAAGACAGTGGATTTCACATCTGACACCAGGAGGTTTGAAGGGAGAGTCACAGCACTTTTCAAGCTGTGGCTTGAAGAAATTTTTTTGCAGTTCCAAAAAAATGACATGCTTAGGTATAAATCTAACAAAATATGTACAAAATCTGCATGCTGAAGTTATGAAATGCTGAAGACAGGAATCAAAGAAGATCTAACTCAATGTAGAGACATACCAAGTTCATGGGTTGAATGGCCAACAGCATAAGGATATCAATTCTCCCCAAAATTGATTAATAAGTTTAATGTAATTTCTTTTAAAATACCAGCAAGATTTTTGTAAACACATGTAAGCTTATCCCTAAATTTATCTTGAAAGGCACAGGTCCTAAAATAGCTGAAACAAAGAAAGAACTTAAAACTGTAAGTCCAATAGCCAGTGAAAATGTCCTTCAGGAATGGAAGAAAAAGCAGACATTCTCAGATGAAGGAAAATTTAGTGTTAGAGCCTAGAGTCTAAGTGTTGTCAACTTAGAAGAAATAGACCAATTCCCAGAAAACCACAAACTGTCAAACTCAATCAGGATGATAATCTGAATACTTCTATAGGCATTAAAGAAATTCAAAGTGTAAGTAAAAGGCTCTTGAAAAGGAAATCAAAATATTTTCAGAAGCATTGATACCCATTTTACATATTCCATCCCAGAAAATAGAAGAAAGAACACTTCCCAACTCATTGTATGAAGCTAATATTACTCTGATACCAAAGCCAGAAAAAGACAATACAAAAAAGAAAGAAAATTATAGACTACTATCTCTATAAACTTAGATGCAAAACATCTCAACAAAATGTTAGCAAATTCAATGCAGTAATTTGTACAAAGAATTATATACCATGATAAAGTGGGGTTTTTTTCCCAAGTACATAAGGTTTGTTCACTATTCCAAAATCAATCAAAATAATAAAAATGACTATATAACTTGATACAGGAATAGATCAACACAATCCCACACCCATTTACAATAAAAAACAAACATTAAGGCTTGGCGCTTATAGCTCAAGTGGCTAAGGCACCAGCCACATACACCTGAGCTGGCGGGTTCAAATCCAGCCCAGGCCCTCCAAACAACAATGATGTTGGCTGCAACCAAAAAATATAGGTGGCAGGCACCTATAGTCCCAGCTACTTGGGAGATGGAGGCAGGAGAATCGCTTGAGCCTAGGAGTTGGAGGTTGCTGTGAGCTGTGATGTCATAGCACTCTACCCAGGGCAACAGCTTGAGGCTCTGTCTCAAAAAAAAAAAAAAAAAGAACATTAAGCTAGGAATGGGGGGTGGGGAGCATCCTTGATAAAGAGCATCTATAAAAATCTCCATATAGTATCATAGTTAATGTAGAAAGACTGAATGTTTCCTCCTTAAGATTAAGAAAAAGACAAGGGTACCTGTTTTTACCACTGTAGTTCAACATAGTACTATGTACTAGAAGTTTTGGCCAAGAAAAGGAAATAAAAGGCATAAAGATTAGAAAGGAAGAAATTAAATTGCCCTTATTTGCCAATGATATAGCAACAACGTGGCAATGACAGATTTTCTGTCTATGTAGAAAATCTCAAGGAATTTACAAAAACCTCCTTGAACTAATGCAAGGTCAGCAAAATAGGAAGAAACAAGAACAATACACAAAAATAAATGACATTTCAATGTAACATGAACATTTCAAAACTAAATTTATTTTCCTTTTTTATTTTAATAGATTTGGGGGGCACAACTTGAATTTCATCATATGTATATGGTGCTTAATGTCAAAACCAAAATTAATAACACAAAACCATTAGTAATAGTTTTGAAGAAAATGACATGCTTGGGTATAAATCTAACAAAATATGTACAAAATCTGAATGCCAAAATTATGAAATGCTGAAGACAGGAATCAAAGAAAATCTAACTCAATGTAGAGACATACCAAGTTCATGGGTTGAATGACCAACAGCATAAGGATAACAATTCTCCCCAAATTGATTAATAAGTTTAATGTAATTTCTCTTAAAATACCAGCAAGATTTTTGTAAACACACGTAAGCTTATCCCTGAATTTATCTGGAAAGGCACAGGTCCTAGGCTGGCTAAAACAATTCAAAAAAGAAGGATAAAGGAGTTAGTCTATTTCATAGTATAGCTACAGCAGTCAGGGAGTGTGGTGTGGGTGGAGGGATAGACACAAGGGTCAATTCTGCAGAACAGAAAGCCCAGAAATAGACCCGCACAAACATGCTGAACTGATTTCCATCAAAAGTGCAACAACAATTTCATAGACAAGGATAGTCTTTTCAATGAATAGTTCCAGAGAAATTGTACGTCTGTGGGCAAAAATGAACCTGACCTAAATCTCAAACCTTACACAAAAATTAGCACAAAATTGAATACAGACATAAATGTAAAGGAGGGACTTATGGATTAAGGCTCGTAAAATTAAAAATGTTTGCCCTGTGAAAGAACTCATGAAGAGGACCAAACGGCGAACTATAGACCAAAAGACAATACGTAGTATTTGCAAACCATGTCTGACAAAGTACTGGCATCTAGAATAACGAACTCTCAAACCTCAAGAGTCAACAAACAATCCAATTTGAAAGTAAGGATGGGCTAACAATTCACAGAAGAGGATGTACAGATAGTGAACAAGGTATTCAATATCACTAGCCATCGTGAAAATGCACACCTATCAGTGGCTAAAAGAAAAACAGCAGCAACATTAAATGTTGGTGAGGATGTGGATTAGTTGGTTCACTCGTTCACTGCTGGTGGGAACATAAAATGATACACCTATTCTGGGAAATAGTTTGGTAGTTTTTTATAAAACTTCGCAAAGGGCTGGACGTGGTGGCTCACGCCTGTAATCCTAGCACCCTGGGAGGCCGAGATCAGTGAATTGCCCTAAGCTCAGAGGTTCGAGACCACCATGAACCAGAGTGAGACCCCCCTCCCTACCAAAAAAAAAAAGTCGGGCGTTCTGGCAGGCGCCTGTAGTCCCAGCTACTTGGGGGGCTGAGGCAAGAGAATCGCTTGAGCCTAGGAGGGTGGAGGTTGCTGTGAGCTGTGACACCACAGTACTCTACTGAAGGCCACAAATTGAGATTCTGTCTCAATAAAAAAAAAAAAGGAAGAAAAAAAGAAAATAAGAAAATAAAAATACCTTCAAACTAAGAAGATTGAAAGCCAGTTGAAAGCAAAAAACAAACAAACAAAAAAAAACAACTATGCAAAGACCCAGCAATTGTACTCCTGGCCATTTATCTTAAAGAAATGAAGATTTACATTCACACAAGAACTTGTATATGAATGTTCATAGCAGCTTTATGTATATAGTAGCCCAAACTGGAAACAATTGAGGTACACTGCAATGGGCAGATGGCTAAACAAACTGCGGCATAAGAAGTGTATTCCACAGAATATTACACTACAATTTATCACTTTTTTTCTTGGTGGACAATTGAATTGGTTGTAATTTTGGCTACTCTGAGTAATGTTGTATGAATATTTTTGTGTCTGTTTTCTTATGAACCTGTGCATGTATTCTACCCAAGAGTAGAATTTCTGGGTCCTAGAATAAGACAATCTTTAACTATTTTCCAAGGTGGTTATACTAACTTTGCTATCAATTAGAAGCATATGAAAGCTCCTATTTCTCCACATTCTAGAAGCTGATATGGTTTGTCTTTTTAACTTCAGCCATTCTGAGCTGGGCATGGTGGCACAGACCTGCAGTCCCAGCTACTTGGGAGCATGAGGTAGGAGGAATTGCTTGAAGCCAGGAGTGGAACGCTATATTGCCTGTGACTGCACCTGGAATAGCCACTGCACTCCAGCTTGGACAACACAGGGAGACCTCATGTCCTTTTAAAAAAAAAAAAAAGAACTGGCCATTCTGGTGTAGGTGTAGTGACGTCTTATAGTTTTAATATGAAGGTGTTCATTATTAAGGAAGTTGAATGTGATGGTTAATTTTACATGTCAAATTGGCCAGGCGATGGTGTCAAGTCGTTTGGTTAAACACCAGTCTAGAAGTTGCTATGAAGGTGATTTTAGGTGTGAATAACGTCTAAATCAGTAGACTCTGAGTATAACAGGTCTCATCCAGTTAGTTGAAGGCCTTAAAAGCAAAGACTGAAATCACCCAAAGGGGAAGGAATTCAGCCTCCTGACTGCCTTTAAGCTGAAGACTGAAACATCAGCCCCCAACCTCCCAGTCTCCAGCCTGTCTGCCTCGCTGACTTCAGACTTACCCGTCCCCGCAGGTGTGAGCCAATTCTTTAACATAAATCTCTCTCTCCCCTCCCTGCTTCCTTTCCCCCACTTTCTCTCCCTCTCCCTCTCATTATTTATCCTTTCAATATCTTATTGTTTCTGCTTCTCTGGAGAATCTAATACATTGAGCATCTTTTCATATGTTTGTTGGCCATTTGTATTTCATCATTTAAATGCCTATGCTAGTGCTTTTCCTTTTCTCCTATTGCTATATTTATCTTAAAAATAATTTGTAGGCATTTAAAACTATATTTTGTGTGTGCGTTCTACGCTCTGCGCAGCATCACCCGTCACAAATATCCTCCCTCACTCGCTGTTTGCCTACGCGCTCTTCTGCAGTGTGTGTTAGTGAATTGAAGTGCATGATTTTAACATAGTACAGTTCATCAATCTTTCCTTAAGTCAGTGCTTTCTGCATTGTTAACCCCCAAACATGAAGTTACTCTTCTATATTATTTTCTAAAGTCTTTTCTGTTTTTTTCTTGTTGTTGTTTTTTTTTTTTTTTCTGTCACATATAGGTCTGTAATACACCTGGAGTCAATTTTTGTACATGGCATGAAGTGGGGTCAGGTTTCATTTTCTCTCCATGTGCATATCTGACTATCCCAGGGCAATGTGTTGAAAAGACTATTCTTTCCCCCCTTGTTGTACGCCTTTGTCATAAATCAAGTGTCCGTATATGTAGGATATATTTCTTAGACCTCTGTTCTGCTTCAGGTTTGAATATGAGGATGGATATCTTTTATCAGTTTTAACAAATTCTCAGCTGTTACCTCCTTGTTTCTGCCCGGTTCTCTTGCTCCTTTTCTTGTGAATCTTCCTCCTGTGCTTTCTCTGTCTTTATATTTCCTCCCTATCTCCATGCTAATTTTAAATGATTTCTTCCAATCTAGCTTCTAGTTCACTATTTCTTTAATGCCATCTCTTCTTTTGTTAAACTCACACAGTTTTTTGTTTTGTATTCAAATTATTTTGGTTAATTTAAGTTGGGTTACTTTATTTTTCTCTCCTAGAGTCCCTATTCCATGTTTATTTTAAAGCCTTGTTTTAATATTCCAGTATACAGACCCTCTGTGGATATATTTCCGTTGTCTGTTGCTTTTGTTGGCTCTTATTTTTGAGTTCGTGTCTCCTCATATGCCTAGTTTCATTTTTATTTTATGATGACCATTGTATTTGAACTTTTCTTGGTAGAAGCAATTTGAGGCTTTGAGATCATCATCCTCTGGGGACCTCTTATTTTTATTTCCTTGATTTTGTCAAGCTTCTGGGGGCACTAGCATCCCAAGGGCCTCTAAATCCAACTGTAGGCACAGAGATGTTTCTGAGCCACCCAGAAGATTTGTAGCTCTGTTGAAATCTACAGGAGACCTGGTTTAATTCTAGTTCTTCCATATCACTAGGTCCCATCCCCAAACTCAGGGGGTTTGCCAGTTCCCAAACCTTGGAAGGTACTGGGCTTCAGAACTTGTCTCCCTACCCCCCACAAGGCTGTCATGAACACTCTCAGCCTGTCACCCGTCTTCTCCATATTAGTCAGTGACCCCCAGGGCAAGAATAATCCTAAAGGCAGAACCACTGTTTGTGAAATACCACACGATCACATTCTATTGTCAGTCTGATGAATTTTAAAAATGAATTTCTACTTTGTTATTTGTATATAATAATTATATATATATGTTTGAAAAATAGTAGTTTTTATGCAAGTTCTTGAGACACAAACAAAATCATGGACTGCTCACAGTATTTGTCCCAAATTCTGTGGTCCCCATACCAAATAAATATTGCCAAGTAAAGGAATTCAAAGAACATCATTTTATTACAATGCAACCAACATTTGTGATGCACCTCTATTCGCCCAGGCCCCCTGCCCTGAGCAAGGCTGTGGCCCACAATGGGACCTGGGCAAGGGAGTGAGGGGGACTGGGGTCTGGTTCATGCTCAGCTGGTCACTCTCACCCCAGTATGCTTTCTCTCCCCAAGAGGGGACCTTTTTCTATGAAGCTTAACAGTGTTCCTGGTGAGGAAATGCCATTACCAAGGTGAGTAAAGTAACATTTTCCCCAAAAGGAGCTATAGGAGGCCTGGAAATGGTTCATCTAACTAGAAGGGAATAGTTCAGGAAGCCTCCTGAATTAATCAATAGCCAAAAAAGACTTCCAGTCAGTGAGTCATTGGTATGCAAATTTTGATTTCTAAATTACTTTATGAAATTTAGTCATTTAAGAAACTGAACATTTCTTGAAATTTTATTTACATTGTTTATTTGCTTAGCCAACTTTTTGTTTTTAACAATAGTTAATGCAAGAGTAAACTTTGCTACAGATTACCTCCGAATTACAGTAAAATCCCATGTTTGCACAAGAGCTCTTTGGTAGAGAAGATGATTTTATGACACGAAGGTATTTTATAAGCAAGCACACGCACAATTATTTACATATCACCTGGAGCCGGGTATTGGAAGACAGACCTCAGAAGATGAAAATGAGCTCTTGATCCAGTCAGAAGACTTTGTCATGAGGCTGGAACATCATGTTGAAAAAGTTGGGACTTTATCTTCTAATTAATGTTTACCTGGATAAAAACAAAGGAATGTTTTCGAGAGGTGATTAGAATGGTGGAAATACTTTGGAGGAGATGGCCTGAAACAGTTAGGAAGCTGTTATGGTAGTAGGGCCAAGTGGCCAGGACAGGGCAGCAGGGACGGAGAGGCCAGGCTGGCATGGGGACTGAACAGGTATCTCAGGGGTAGAATACTCACAGCTGTTGGCCTGATCCTCAGAAGCCATAGTCAAGATAGAGAAATCAAAGGTGGTTTTCAGCTCTACTAACAAGAACTTGAACTGTGCTTAGAGGACCTTCATATAATTAAAAACACAGAATTGTTTTATCCCTAAATAAATGACAAAGGGGAGAAAACCCATGATGTTATTTCTCATTCTTACTTAATTAGAAGAGAAATTTTAAAGAATAAAATGAAAAAGGTAAATTATCAATTTCAATAAAACATTTATGGAATTGTTTTTACCTGACTCATTCTGCTAAAATAAAATTGTATACTATCACTACTTATACAGTGGTAGAATCGAAACTAAACTAATAAGAGTTTATTGTACTGTTCTTTCCCATTCCCAGTCTTGCTTTTAAGTATCTGTGTGGAATGGAAGCAGGGAGAGCAGGGCTGGAGAAAGAAGCATGCTTCACTCAGTGGTCTATGCAACTCATGTTGGGAGCTCTTAGTGCAGTTAAGGCACATTCTGTAAATTTCTTTTGTATAAATACGTGATTCTCCTAGTCTTCACTGGACAGGGATTTATTGTACATGAGAAAACCATGGGAATAGTTTTAGCTCAAGTTTGTATGTCCAACATAATCTCCGCTCTGTGACCACCTCAGTCCTCACAGGAGATCAGAAGGCAGAGGGAGGGGGAGAGATCCCTTTTGTGAACCTCCCAGTTCTTGTCCTAAGGGCACCAGTGGAGCTTCAGGGGAAAGCGTATTGATAATTTTCTGGCGCAGGTGGGGAACCTGTGGCCTTCTGATTTCAAGATTATTTGTTTTTAAGCACCAAAGGAGATAAAAATCTTCATCATTCTCTGCTTCACCCCTTTTATAAGAAAGATTTGTTCTATAAAATTTGGATTTAGTCAAAAGGAGGCACTCAAGGATCCCAAAGACCACGGGTTCCCCACCCCTGTAAGGAAGGAAGAGGTAAGTCCATAGAGGAAGGGGAGGGAGGAGAAAGTAGGTGGAGTACGGCCTCTTGGAGATGTTCAGAGTATGTTGTTGAAATATAGATAGGTTACCAAATAATGTGAGAGTCAACAGGAATAATGTCCGGCAAACATTAGATCCAAGTTTTTTCAGTGTTTCTCTGTAACCCTTCTCCTGCGAGGGCTAAGCCATCATGACTGTTACCCTGGGAGGAAGGGCTTTTATGTACCAGAATCAAAGTTCTGGGCTGAACAGTGTTTTCATACAAGTCACAGTAAAGAGACCTGAGAATTAGGATGGGGTGGAGACGCAGAGAGGGGCCCTGTTGGGTGTGAGTAGGGAGGCTTCCTCCCAGGAAGGGGACTGACAACTGCCCGATAGAAACAAGGTAGGAGAAAATGGAGGGACCCTGATGGAGACCCCACAGCATGTGGGGAGAATCAAGACAGCTCATTGGGTGGTTTCTGTCTTGACATACCCTTAGGATTACACAGGTGCTGAGCTTTGAATGTGTGTTCATGTTTAACATGTTATTATCTTGGCCTGGGAAGGGAGAAGGAGGAATAAACACCTCTGAATACACAATTATCTCCAAAGAGGCTGAGCTCACCTGAAAGAGAATGTTTTCCATCAAAGTCATGTACTGTGTACTACCCTGAATGAAAACTTTCAGGCATCTTTTTTCCATCATTCTCCTGGTCTCCCTCCCTGTGGATGGACAAGACAGAGGGTTCCAGATGACAGGGCCACAGTTCTAGCACAGAAAGCCTCTAAATGTTTTGTGTGCCTGGTCCCCAAATACATGTATTAATTTATATAAAAAAAAAAATCTAAAATAGTTTTTGGTGGTGACATCGTGGACGATTTTTGTTCGACTCTTTATTTGCTTTTTAAAAATTAGGTATAAATTTTAATACCAAGCATGTACAGTTTTGAACTTTCAAAACAAAACAAACTACAAGACAATGTGCACTAGAACAAATTAGGGACAAAGCCCCCTCCCTTGGTCCCATCCTCAAGTCACATGCACTGTCTGGTGTGTCTTCTCCCACTCCTGGGGTCACATCTAGATGGGGAGCTCCTTTGAGCTGGGGTCTGGGGACAGTGGAGAGGGAAGAAGGAGAGTTGAGGCAGCTCCCCCTGAGGCTGGGGAGAAGGACACCTGCCCTAGAGTCCTCGCACGTCCTTTTGGCCTGTCCACAGACCTGTGCTTCTTCCAGCTGCACTTGCCCCACCTTGCCCTGCTGTGGACCCAATGGGAAGCCTCATGCACACTGGCTGGAAGTCCTCCTCCAGTGCCCAGCTCATCCCTGGCTCTCTCTGGTGCTCCCTGGCATCAGAGCCATGCTTCCTGCCACCCCAGTCCCAGTACTACCCAGTTCCTGTCACTGGCCTTCGTTCTTGGCAGGGCCCTCATCCCCATCACTGTGTTGGGGACTGGCTGATCTGAAAACCTACTTCAGGGGCCAATATAGCTGGTGATGAGTTAATGCACAGGCCACTCTAAGACCTTCCTAGGGGCTACAGGGAAGTAAATGTTAGTTCCATGTTAGTTGGGGATCCTTATGATCCTGTTAATAAAAAGAAACCTCTCTCTGTACACCATGCACTCTGCCATACAGTTCCCACAAATCAGGATCCGCCACAGCCACTTTGTGGTGTGGGCGTTATTGTGCCCAGATTACAGACATTAGAGATTGAGGCTTAGAGGCCTCAACACACAAAAGCCCAAACAAAATCATCCGAAACCACACTGTGAGGATGTATGCCCACCCTCCTGCGGTTATTTCTAAGGACACTTCATCATCACAGTCAGCAGTTAATATCCACTTAAGTGTGACAGAATTTTATAGATATCTAAATGTTGGATAATTTTCATGGAGAAAAACTAATTTGATAACATACTTAGAAATTCTGTGTGATCAAATTTTTCTAAGCATTTGGGCCATTATTTTTGTCTGTAAATATAATCGCTGCAGCTGAATATTTTTGCTCTTTCTTGCGAGGCATGATTTATTTATTTACTTTTCAGGGTTTCATCTTATCTTTGGCATTAAATATTGGGCTCAGACTCTCCCAAAACATACAACTTATAATATCACGGGGATATTAGATTTAATCATCACAAGCAATTATTTGATGCTATCCTGGAAAATTAGTTTAGAGCAGCAGCAAACACATGGAGTCCTGAGCCTTTATTTTCATTATATTTGTGATGAAACGGGAGCTGAGACACTGCACTGCGACCTACCGACCTTCCCTAGGGCACGATGCCATCCTCCATCACGATAATTGAATTGCAGGGAATTCGCAGGAAGCCTCCAAAACATATTCTTTAGTGTCTGCTCTTTGGAGACCATTCACATTTCTCTTTTAATTACTGTAAAAAGTGAAATCACTCTTTTTTGGAATGGGAAACTCTTGAGATTGCTGCTCTATATTCTGCAGACACCCCACAGTCCTGATGGCCTCCTCCTAAAATAAGCCCGACCTCCCCTTTTCACGTGGGTTGGAGACGGGATAAAGCAGAAGCAAGAGGACCATCTTACAAATCACACATTCCTGTGCGTGGGTCATAAAAACACTGCTGAAGGGAGTTAAGGAACCCGAGAAATGAGCATTCTGTCTCAATCTTAGAAGACATGCCATCCCTGGAATCAGTATGAAGTTTCTCCTTTTTGGATCATTTACAGTTTTCCCACTGTCTCCCTTTTAAAAGAATCTTTCTGTTTATAAGTATTAAATGTGATCTTTGTGAATAAGATGAGGAAGAAACAAAACGGTTTTTCCTAGAGTACCCAGAAGGCAAGAATTTCAAACAATAGGATTTTTACCCAGAGAGCCCAGATGGGGAAGGGTCTATCCTGGCTTACTGGGCTAATCCGGCCTGGCCTGAGAATAGGAAGAGCAATGAACTTCACACCTCACCTGAGGCTGCGGATGAGGGGGCGCCTCCTTTCCCCCCAGTCTTTCTCCCTCCCTCCTCCCTTCTCCATAGCTCTTCTGCGGGACGTGTCCCTGGGGACTGTGCTTTGAGATATATTTTTAGTGTACATTTTGCATAGAGCAGCCAATTGCCTCAGTCAGGTTCAGAGGCCTTCATGGTGACCACTTCTCTGTCCTATTCAGAGAAATCTGTTCAAGAGCTGTCCCCTTGCCCCTCTGAGGAAGCCCCATTTGGATGAGTTTGCACCGAGAAGTGGTATGGACATATTTCACGGGGTGCTTCTCTCGGTTTCTTAGACCAGACATGGAACTGAGGCCCTCTTCCTTCTAGATTTAATAAGCACTACGGGGTCTGATTAAATTGCTTTTCATATTTATTTCTATCAGTGTCACTGGACTTTCATTATCCAGGCCCTCGCTTTTGAGAAATTGTTTCCCTTATCTGCCAGGCTTTTATGGAACACAGAAATTTATGGAGCTTTCAATAAAACCTCTGAATCATACTAGTGTAAAAATGTGGCCAGGAAAACATCATTGGAACTTCATCCTCTTGTTCGGAGCTGTTCTTCCTTTGCTCAGAAAAAAACAAGCTATAGCCATGCGCCCATGTGGGCTGTGTGAGTGTGCTTCTGTGTAAGTGTGCGTTACACACTTGGGCAGTCTGCTTGGTGGCCACCAGCCTGCCACTGTGACTTTTAGCTCCTTGAAATATGGCAAGTCTAAATTGAGATATACTACACACAGGAAATACACACTGGATTTCAAAGACTAAGTATGAAAAAATTATAAAATATTTAAATTGTTTTTCACAATTGCTTACATCTTGGAATAATAATACATCGGATATCCTGGGTTAAATAAAACATATTCTTCAAATTAATTTTACCTGTTTCCTTTTTAACTTTTAGTATTATTACTAGAAATATAACTTAAAATTACATATGTGATTTGTATTATATTTTTCCTGGATGGCACTGGCATCCAGATTTTAAGGCTCTGTGTGCATCTGATATTTTTACTTTAGGCACCTAACAGTTAATTCATTGTAAATATCATTTGGTGTCTAAGTCAATCCAGTGTATCTCTTTTTACAATACAAAATGTTATTTACATTTTTCTAAAGGACAACAAAAGCAGTATTAAATAATTGTATCCATATCACAAAAAGAGACCACGTGCAGCTTACTGCATATTTAGGATATGTGTAATCCATGCATGTAGTTACTACAAAAGAGACGTGGCTTAGTTTTGATATTAACCTTCCTTCCTCACTAGACATTTGATGATTTTCGACAGGTGGGAGAAAAGACAGCTTCCTCTGTCCCCATTTTCCTTGTCTCCATGTGCCCCCACTGTTTTCATCCCATACTGCTCTGCCCTGGGAAGCTTGCTTCCTTATATCAGGACTCTGGATGCAGAGATAGCTCTTGGTTTATCTGTAATTGCTCAGCAGAAAAATTTAAAATAGAACATCTTCAGCAAATTTCTGTAACTATCCCTATTTCCAACAGCAGAAGCTCTAAGGAGATTAACTCTGCCCGCACTGCTGTCTGCAGAAGGCCTACCTGGGGTGGCATCTCTGTGTAGCTGGCGAGTGCTCCGTTCTCTCTGCTCTGTGTACTACACGATTTGCCACGTAAGGGGCATCGACCCCCTCTCTGGCATTGAGGGGATACTAGAGTTGTGCAAGATGCGCAGAAGTACACAGAATACATGTTTTAAAATCGTTTCTTAGGTCAAACCAGTATTTGGTGTATCTTAACTTTACCAATAATAACCTAAGAGGGAGAATGGTAAGTTATACCGAAAAGTGTATTTTTCAAATGTTAGAAAAGAAAGCAAAGACAATATTATAAAAGGGCATTTGACTGGCCAAGACAGCATCGGCTTTCTGCTTTCCTTTCCAATTCAATTTTTCTGCCACCCACATACTCCCCAGCTCTTATTTTGGGCAGAAAGAGGTTAGTGGATTACTTGTAATTATCCTACTGTTTTAAAAGAAAAACAATATGAACTCACCTGATGGTTTTATTATCTATTTTAGGTTATGTAAATAATTAAAGTGTTTTTGTTTAAAATTTTTGAGTGTGACACTTCTTGAGCAATCTCCAGAATGAAGTCCAGGCTTCCCCTTGCAGATCTCACCGTAGCAAATGGTTTCTCTCTTTCCCCCGTTCTCATTTCTTCTGCTGCAAACCATGCAATCCTTTGTCGATTTTTTTTTTCCATTTTGCATTGAAAAATGCATCTTCCCGTTTAGCCTTTCCTCAGTGTCAGAAGATGATGGTCTCCCCCAAATTTCTGTTCCTCACATCGCTCACAAGCTGAGTGATGAGCTTTTTCGTATAAGAAAGGTGTGTCTGCACTTTTTCTGCAGCAGAGCAGGCAAACTCAACACCACCAACAAAAAAAATCAAGTCAGGCGTCTTCCGACATAGGATTGGAAAAGTAAGAACTGCTCAAGAATACATTCGGGATTTTTCTAAACCTTTTTTTTTTTTTCTTTTAACAACTGAAATCACTGGATGAAGGTGTTTATGAAATGGATTCTTTCTACAGACAGCAGCATGGCTGGAGAAGGCAAGAAAAACTCCAGAGAACCGATGCTCTGGAGTTGGAATTGTTCTTACTGATTAAAGTGCAGGTCCAGGCACTCAGGGCCCTTACTACCCTTCAATATCTCAGAGTCCCAAGTACTTTGTCCTTAGGGTTCTCGTTGAGGGCAGAGTTAATTTCTAGCTCAAGCTACTTTCCTGCAGATTATATAGCCCCCAGCATTTTAAAAAGGTTTGGGGATACTTGTCAAATAATTTACACTTAACAAATGGTCTCCTACACATAAACAACTGAGTGAAAGTAGGAGGTAATTCACTTCTTGGTAATTTTAGTATTGAACTTTCATCGGTAACAGTAATCACCATTTTGAACAGTAATCTCTAGCACTGGTCTTCTGAGGCTCCAAGAATTCTCCAGTCATCTAAGAAATGTCCAGAGGTCCTTCAAATTTAACTTTCATTTGTTTTAATAAAAATAAACATAGATGACATAACTTGTGAAAGGATGGAGTATTGCAATATCATTTCCACATCGATAGTGTCACTGGCTACATCAATGCCTTAAACCTGGGCTCAACATATTAAGACATTTACAAGTTTGGGAAATCACAATTTTTCTTTTTTTGGAATAAGCTTTGACTCAACATGGTCTGATTTTCTAAAGAAGCAAACAAACCAATTCTTAATTATACATGTTTTTCGGGGGCAAATATAGTAAAAGACAAATTCCAAACACTTATTTTAGGGACATTTTGATCTGCTCGTTCTAGCTTCCTCAGGGTTTCTGCTGCACGTGAGCAACAAAGCTAAGCCAGGTGCTGCCTCTCACAGGCATGTGTCTTTAAATACTCTGAGGAAATGGGACAGGAAGGGAGTCCCCAAGTCACCTGGCCCAGGTATTGGGGCCGCCTGGAATTGATGCCTCGCCTTCGTTCATTCATTGGGCAGTAGGCTAATGGCCCTGGCCTGCCAGGTCCTGACAGCTGTTTTCCTGGCAAAGAAGCAAATGGTTCCTTGGTGAAATGTTTCATTTTATGCTCATTCTAACTCTAGGAAGTGAACAGAAACAAGTTTGTTTGTGTCTTCTCAGCGAGAATGTGCTGGTAGTGAAGGTCTGCACACTCCTCTCTGCATGCCTGTCGCCCACTCCCAGTTCCCCTGTGCCAGGTGGCTGCCTTCCTGAAGTTCCACCTTACAGTGTGCTGCCCATTCACAGGTTGCATCCTGTTCTGATTGGTGGACTGGACCTAGAATAGTTGCTCAGAAAACACCATCTGCTTTAGCCACTGGAATGTGGGGAAGTGATGGCCATTCTAGGGGCGAGGTCCCGCGCCTGGAGGCTTGGTCAGGACAGGCCTGCATCTCTCATCACTCGGCTGCTTTCAGGGAACAGTTCTGGTCTCCAAACAGCAAGCAGAGCCTGGCTTAGAACCTTCCAGAGCTTCCCATTGCATGCAGTGCCCACCCCAGCCTACCAGCCCTGATGACCGGCTGCCCCATATGCTCCCATGCTGCCTTTCTGTCATAGTGCTCTGTCCACATCGCTTCAAATCCCACTAGTGTGTGCCACCTCGGGCTAGGGCCTTCTGCCCCATACCTGGGCTATTCCTCCTGGCTCACCTTTGGGCTCCCTCTGGTGTCTGCTCAAACACCATCTCACCAGGCTGCCCTTGGACTCCTTTATAAAATAGCCTGTCCCCCGCCAGCCTTCCAACCCCAACCTCTGTACACCTGGCTTTGTATTCTGCCACACCCCTTAATCTCCACCTGACAAGACAGGTAAGACCCCGGTTTTGTCTGCCGTGTACTGCTGGATCTCAGTGTCCCCACTCTGCCTGGGACGTAGAGGTGCTGAATACGTGTTAATTGCTACGTAACGACATAGTGAGTAACTGGAATGCAAGGATGCACTTGGAAAGACTGTTACTGGAAGAAAGCTACTGAGTCACCGAGGCCTGACAAGGCTTCTCTCTACTCTGCTATCAGTCAATTATTTTTCCATTTCAGAGTCCCCCATAAATGGGCCTCTGGGAGTCCCTTCTGCTGGTATGTCTCCCCATCAGCCCTTTTCTTGCACAAGCCTGGCCCTGGCAGTGCCCGATCAGGGCGAGGGCCTTCTTCCCAAGGGAGCGGTGGTTCATCTGGACTCCAGGGCCCTCCAGATACACAGGCCCAAAGGCCTCTTCTGTGTGGGCACTGCCCCCCACCCAGTGCACCCCATCCCCTTTGTGCTCCAGCCTCCCTTTAGCAATGCCCATGCTTATAGGGGTTGTCATACTCAGAGCCCTCTTGCCCAAAAGAAGGTTAAGGGAGAGAAACTTTCGGAACAGGAGGGACAGAAATTTCATCTTGCCAAAGGAGGAGTTGGGGGTGGGGGGGTCCTCCCTTTGCTTAGTAGTAGGTCTCATGAATAACTCAATGTGCCACACAGCCATGTCCAGAGACAGGGAGGAACAGCCAGAGACAGGCGGGGCTCAGTTCCATGATGTCCTTCAGTGCTTTAGCTTGGTGAATCATGTTGCTCTGGGTGGGGCAGGCTGCTTTTTGGGCCTCAGCCGCAGTGCAAGAGGATCACTTTCAGACAAGACTCTGTTCCCCATCTCCTGGCTTTTGTGAGCCTTTGGAGGTGGGCTGGGGTGATCCTAAGCTTCTGCTATCCCTTGCTGGATGCACATATGTGATAATTTCATAACTGCTCTATCTATAAACAATAAAGCCATTTCACCTAACTTGTCCTCTCTGCACTACGGCTGACTGGTCGCCAGTGTGCAGGGAACCCCAGAGTTGGCTGTAAAGACCTTCGTGGGGTTAAGGATTCCATTCACCATGGGCGTGAGCTGTTTCTCCAGTTCCCACCTCTTGCCTGGGCCACCTTTCTGGGCATCCTCCATCTTCCTGGTGCCCATTTGCAGGCCTGACACCACTGCTAGAGTAGTTCAGAAGGTGCTATGGATCAAGGCCCAAGGCGGAGGCCACTGAGCTCCCCAAGAGGCTCTTCAGAATGCTTATGGGGTGGAGTCTTGGCACCTTAGCCCTGCACATCCAGCCATGTGCTGTGCCCTAAGCCAGCCCCTCCTCCCATCAGAGGCCAGGTGCTAGAATGAGGGTGGGTGGGGTGGGAACAGCCTGGTCCCTTGTGAGCAGACCTCCCTGGAGCCCTGGCCCTCTCCTATTGAGAGGAGCTGGCACCAGAGTCGGCCTCTGCCAGCTGAGCTTCAAAAGCAAAGAGAGCCCATCTCTCTTCTCCCCAGGGCATCCCAGGATTCTGTGCAGATTTGCCCACTCCCTGCCTAACATCTTTGTTTTTTATTGTTAATTGGAGTATAATTTACATAAAATAAAACACACATCTTAAAAGTTTGGTGATGTGAGTTTGGACAAATGCATCCACCTGCGTAACCTCGGTGCCAGGCAAGACTTGGAAGGTTCCCATCACTAGTATTCCTGGTACCCCTCTCTGCCATCACCCTCCACACCCAGAGCTTCACTTCACCTGTTCTAGAATGTCACGCGTATGGAGTCAACAGTGGGCACTCTCCATATCTAGGCGCAAGGCTGTGTTACCGCAGAGCAGAGCTTGTCGTTAACCGTGTTTGCACGCACCTGCCTGATGTGTGTGTCTACTCCCTTGTTGGTGGGGATCTGGTTCTTCGTGAATAAAACTGCGATGTGCGTTCCTGGAGTAACCTTTGAGTGTGGACATGTTTTCCTTGCTATTAGACATACAGGTGAGGGACTGTGGATTCACAGTGTAGACACAGGAGTAATCAACATATTGCTGAACTCTTTTCCAACGTGCTTGTATCATTTTGAGTTTTTGCCAGAAATGTAGAATAGTTCTGGTTGCTCCACATCCTTGCTGTTACTTTATATAGCTGGTCTTTTTAATATTAGCCATTTTAAAGAGAGGGTACTGGTGTCTCAGGATAGTTTTAATTTGCATTTCCACAATGACTATTGATGTTGATCGCCTTTTCATGTGCTTGTTAGCCATTTATTTATATTTGTTTGAGAGTGTCTATTGATTTTTTTGCCCATTTTTAAGAATTGGGTTGCCTATTACGTTATTGTTGCAATGAGGGCCCTTCTTTGTGAGCTATCTGTGTTGCTATTACTTTCTTCCAGCATATGCCTTGCCAGTCCATTTTCTGAACTGTCTTTCTAGTATCTTTTGTCCTGTCTTTTCAGAAATCCTTGTGCTAGCTCTAGTAATACCTGTGGTGCTTCTTTAATTTGTATGGAGTTGCCCAGACTTTACTCAGTGATAGACTCCTGAAACTGGGGCTTTGGCTTTTTTATGTCTCTTCTTCCCACCCCAAGGGCAGAGCCCAAAGCATTGTCCTGATTGATAACGTTTTTTGTCTGACGAATTGGTTTTTGTACCAACTCTGTAGCCAAGTTAACTGATCTTTGCTCTATTTCCTGTTGAATTATAGGCTGGCTTTGCATAGACTGTCTTTTCTTAAATACAGTATCCTAAAGATAATTTCTTCTCAAAACTTGGTTCCTTTGGTCCCTGAGCCCCACAGAAGGGAGGGACTTGTCCCACACTGACCTCCTGTGCCCCAGACAGTGCAGGACACAGCCCCTGGCACACAGTAGGTACCATTAGGTGTCCTTTAGATGCAAGGAGTGAACATGTCCTGGAAGCAGCTGTGTGTTGCCCTCCTGAGACTAAAGGAAGGACTCACAGTCAGCCTGTCCCATGGTTAACAGAGTGTAATATTGTTTTTGAAATTTGCTTGTTGAAGGGAAGCACCTGAGAGAGGGAGAAAAAAACTCAGTATGCTCCTATTTTTCAGTCTCTTGGGTTTAATCTATTTCTCATCTTTGATTAGAAATCAAGCATTTCCTCAAGCATCTTTGCTATTCCCAAGTTATCTTTTGAAATGAGTTTTTGAATACTGAGGATTTCCAGGGTTTTAGGCAAGACATTACAGATGTTCATTTCTGTTCCTCCGATGCCCACTTGAGAGAATATCATTATTCATAATAAGATCTAATTAGTCCTCTAAAATCAATCTGCAGTGTCCCCCATAAATCCACCACTTTCATACTTTAAACTAGAGCCATTTAGTTTTTAAGAAATGGGTCAGAGCGTTTATTAATCTGATTTATGGTACTGTATGAATTATGTAAAGAGAGACTGGATTCCCATATTTCCAGCACTGTAATTGACAATGTGATACCTCAGATTATTTCTAAGGGGTCTTAGTGATGGATAACAGCTTTGTCCTTGACTCTGACATCTATAGTAGGACAATTGCCATCTAATATTATGTACCTGAGAGCAGCCACAGATTACAGACTTGAAGGGCAGAGCTGTCTTTGGATTCCCATGGCGGGAGGGTCACTGCCTGTGGCAGGCTGAGCTTGGGTCCTCAGGCCAGTGAGCCATGTAAGGAGCAGAGGAGCTTCCTGCTAGGTCAGCTCCCTTTCTATTTAGGTCATTTCAAAAGTTTTGTCCGTTTTTATGAGTCTACTTTAAACTGGTAATATCTCAGTGAATATTTATTCAATTTAATCGAAATAAGCGCCATTTGAATCAGTGCACTTTTGCCAACGTAACACAAGTCAATTAATTCCGTCGGAATAAAAATTGGGTGCTCGGGATTCGATGAAGTCAATGAAGGCCGTTTTTGCTAGGTCCTGATTGGCAAAGGTTCTACCGGTGAGAAAGTTATCGAAGTGCTTGAAAAGATGGTAGTCAGTTGGCGAGAGGTCTGGGGAGTATGGTGGGTGGGGCAGAACTTCCAGCTCAATTCCTTTAATTTTTGGACGGTGATTTGTGAGACGTGCAGCCAGGCGTTGTCGTGGAGCAGGATCGGACCTCTTCTGTTGACCAGTGCTGGCTGCTGCTCATGCAATTTTCAGTACATTTCATCGATTTCCTCACAATAGGACTCTGCTGTGATGGTTTGGCCTGGCTGCAGAAAGTTATAGTGAATCACACCAGCCTCTGACCACCATACAGTAACCATGATCTTTTTTTGGTGGGGTTTTGCCTTTGGGAAGTGCCTGGGTGGCTCATCGGTGTCCAACCACTGTCCCGAACGTTTCCTATTGTCGTAGAGAATCCACTTTTCATCACATGTGACAATCTGATCCAAAAAAGGATCATTTTGGTTGCGCAAAAGCAATGAAGAACAAACCTTGAAACGTGACAATTTCTGCTGATCGTTTAAATTGTAGGGCACCCACTTTTCGAGCTTTTTGACCTTTCCAATACGTTTTAAACCATCAAAAACTGCATGGGAGCTGACACCCAGTTCTTCCGCCATCCCACGCACCGTTTGTGATGGGTCAGTCTCCACCAGGGTCCTCAAATCCTCATCCTGGATTACTCTA
>CAUYPK010112013.1:0-42229 GCA_963574355.1 Loris lydekkerianus
TTCTTCAATTCACATTCTAAAATACCTATATTAGCAGAGTCTTCACATAGCACCAGTTAAGTGAGTACTGTGCGGAACACAGTAATTGCTGGTATGCATACAAAAATGCATCAAAAATTGCTATATGTAACAACGAGATCACCCATCCCAACCCCTCCCCCTCTGAAAACTATATAACCTCTTACAGAATGTTAGTGTTCCAAGTCTTACAGAAAGTTAGTGTGTAATGGTGATAACGTAGTGAACTGCTTGGTCCCTTTCAATCCTTTTCCTTATTGATGGGTTCAGCTGTTTCCTACTTACTGTAAGAGGCAGTTTTCTGTCAGCATCTCAATATGTAGTTCATTTCCCACTGAAACATGGGATAGGTAATTTATTCCAGTAAGTTTGATTGTTTTCTTATATTCATTAAAAATGTTTTAAAGTCTTCTTTGACTCAACTTGATGACTTCCCTTGCAATTATTTATGTCAGTACTACCACTAACAGTCTGAAGTCCACGGTGGAGCTGCTATTTTATTTCTCACATGTCACTAGTCCTTCTGTTTTCATAGTTACAGGAAGGGCAATAGCTGAAGGTGCACTGACAACCACTACATGGGTCACTGTCTTATTTCCATCTGCTGGTTTTTCTTCTACCAGCTGTAAAGTTTTCACATCATGTTCTTGCTTTTTTGCTACTGCTTCTGATTTAACCTCTGGCCCTTTTATGACTGCACTGATAACTCGAGGAGGAGTTTGGCCAGATGCCTGTTGAGTCGGTACAGATAGTCTCATTACAGGTGTACCATGGGCTATTGAAACAGGGGTTAGTGCTCTCACAGCCAATGGGGTTCCGACAATGTTAATGCTTCCTGATCCAGTCAGATTTGACTTTGTCTGCAGTTGACACTGTGCAAGTTGTGTAGCTGGGATGGTAATAATTTTGGCAGGCTGCATGGTGATTTTGTCTCCATTTTCAGTAGAGGCTGGCATCACAGTAGGGATTGTCTGAATGACTACCTTTGGAGAGGTCGCTGTTGTTGGACTAGTGCTGGTTATTAATGGTGCACCTGCATTAACTGACTGAACTGCCACAGTTGAAATTTTCTGACCCAATGATGTCATTACAACAGGTACTTGCATTGCCACACGAACTGTCCTAGTAAATTAGAAAGAAAAAAGTTGATTATATTTAATACAAAATTAGCAATGGGTCCCTTGAGCAAAAAATGAATGCATATCCATACTATATAAAATCAGTGCTTCCAAAATTTACAGATATGCTGGCAATCCCTTAAGTTTAGAATATAAAATACCATGAGGCAAATATATTAAAAAACCAAAGCCCACATTAAGCTCCATGTACAACCACAAAAAACCAATTCAGGTTAATTGAGACATCTACTTTAACAATAATAAAGCCCTGACAACAGTGGACTTGTAGAGCAGACATTTCATTTTCACCAACAAGCTTTTTAAAAAAGTAAATACATTACAACCAATGGGTTGCCTCACTTACCTTGGAGCTGCCGTTGCTGATGCAGATGCGGTGGTAGTAGGAGACCTGGATGAAGCATCATGACCAGGGGAAGTGATATTCACAACTCTAGCTACACTCTTCTCTGCTCTGGAGCAGTTGACAGGAGATGAGTTTTTTCCACTACGAACAGAGGTTGCTGCTTTTAGGAGACTTTCTGCAGATAGTGACACTCGTTCTAATGATTTTTCATCAGCAGCTGCTGCTAAATCTTCATTACAGGCTTCACTTTTGTCGTCATCTATGACAACTATGTTTTTGGGCATATCCTTGAACTGATATACAAGTCTCTGTCCTTCAACCTTCGCAAGAATTCCCCTTTGGTAGTAGTATCTGTAAGGGAAAAATGTACTAAATAAATCAAGTATGCATTTGTTTCCAAAAACCCATATGTGGTGGATATTAATATAAACATTCCCTTATTCCTATAAGAGATAAGGAAAAAAAGGAGCTCTTACTGCCCGCACTGCTGACAAGATTACAGATTTAGAATAGGAAAGAAGTTGGAACCCAGGGCTGCAGGTCCTAGAACTTTGAAATCTATAAAAAAGTTCATTCTCGCTTTCTTTTTTTTTTTTTGAGATAGTCTCAAGCTATCAGCCTGGGTAGAGAGCTGTGGTGTCACCGCTCACAGCAACCTCAAACTCTTGGGCTTAAGTGATTCTCTTGCCTCAGCCTCCCAAGTAGCTGGGACTACAGGCACCCACCACAATGCCCGGTTATTTTTTGGTTGTGGTTGTCATTGTTGTTTGACATGCCCAGGCTGGATTCGAACCCACAAGCTCAGGTGTATGTGGCTGGCGCCTTAGCCTCTTGAGCCACAGGTGCCAAGCCTTTTTCTTTCTTTCTTTCTTTTCTTTTTTTGGAGACAGAGTCTCACTTTGTTACCCTTGGTAGAGTTCGGTGGCATCATAGCTCACCGCAACTCAAACTCTTGGGCTCAAGCAATTCTCCTGTCTCAGTTTCCCAAGTAGCTGGGACTACAAGCACCCACAACTCCTGGCTATTTTTAGACACAAGGTCTTGCTCTGGCTCAGGCTGGTCTTGAACCTGTGAGCTCAGGCAATCCACCTGCCTCCAACTCCCAAGTGCCGGGATTATAGGCACGTGCCACCATGCCCTGCCTCATTCTCTTTCTTAATGGAAGTAAATATAAAATATTTTACTAACATTGGTAAAAATCTATTCTGATTTCCATGGGTTATATACATAAACATAATTTGATATTATACGGAAAAATTTCCTTACTTCATAGAGGTTATGTCAATACCTTCACAGAACCATGCGACAAAACCCTTAATTTAAGAAGCTATGAACAGTAAATGGAAGAGTTTTGGAGGTTTCTCAAACTAACAAAATTTAAGAGAAATTTTCCTGTCAAGATGAATCTATTTATAACAAACACATAGAACTAAAAAGCACATTAATTTTGGAAAACATATTTTAACTTCTTTTAAAGGGCAACAAAAATTTCTAGAAATAGTTCTATATTACAAAACATATTTTCTGCAAAAATGGATTTTCCAATGATGCTGAAATTTTAAACATCCAGATCAAACTCCTCTCTCCCTCTCTACTTCCAAAATCCAAAAAGGTCCTCTAGAATTTCCCCCAAAATTATTATTTTTTTTTTTTGAGACAGAGCCTCAAGCTGTTACCCTGGGTAGAGTGCCATGACATTACAGCTCACAGCAACCTCGAACTCCTGGGCTCAAGCGATTCTCCTGCCTCCACCGCCCAAGTAGCTGGGACTACAGCCGCCCACCACAATGCCCAGCTATTTTTTGGTTGCAGCCATCATTGTTGATTGGCGGGCCCGGGCTGGATTTGAACCCACCAGCTCAGGTGTATGTGGCTGGTGCCTTAGCCCCTTGAGCCACAGGCGCTGAGCCTCCCCCAAAATTATTAATAAAAGTTGTGAGATTTTAAGCTTCTCTTTAAACAGCTAATAAACAACATAAAATAACAGATATATAAGTTTGTTTGAATACTAGATCATTTGTATTTTTACCTCAAAGCTCGTCCCATTGTTTCATAGTTCATGTCTGGCTTATTCTTATGCTTTCCCCAAAGCTTAGAGACAGCCTTTGAATCCACGAGCTTGAAAATGCCTTTTTCTCTTTGAGTCCACTTAATATATCGGGGACAGGTATTTTTATCTTGAAGTAGATCTAAAAGAAACTCCCACAAATAGGTTGTGTTTCCTTTAAAAACAATAACAGACATTGATTAAAAATCATTAGTATAATTAAGTATATAATTAAAACCAAATAAAGTGTCCTTCATTATAAATATTCTAAATATACTTGTTGGCTAGTTTTAAAAAAGGGTATCCTCTATGCATATTTACAGTTATGATGCCGAACTAATAAAGGTATTGAACTGTTATATATTACCCTACCATAGATTGTGAGTTTAGTAAAGGCAAAAGCATAATGCTTAGCACAAAGTTAATCTTAATTTAAGAGATGATTAGGTTCTCAATAGAAAAAAAAATTAATCTGAATAGAATATTAATATGCAGGCTTACACTCATAATAAATTTGCATCTATATTTATTATATGATAAGCCTAAATTCCATAATCAAAATTCATCAAAAGGCACTTGAATTGGCAAACAATACACAATGAAATGTGTAAAACTTAGAGGCATCAGTTATAAGATTTTTTTTTTTTTTTGAGACAGTCTTACTATGTGCCCCTCGGTAGAGTGCGGTAGTGTCACAGCTCCCAGCAACCTCAAACTCTTGGGCTTAAGTGATTCTCTTGCCTCAGCCTCCCAAGGAGATGGGCCTACAGGCACCTGCCACAACACCTGGCTATTGTTTTTTTATAGTTGTCGTTGATTAGCTGGCCCAGGACTGGGCCTGAACCCACCAGCCTGGGTGTATGTGGCCAGGGCCCTACCCACTGAGCTACAGGCACCACCCCGTAGAATCTTTTGTAGGGAAATGTATTTTTCTCGGATTTACCTATAGGCATAAACTCTGAGGTATGTGTCACATATAGTGCAAAGTATTCTTGACCAACCTTTAAGCTTTCTTTTTTTTTTTTTTAAGACAGAGTCTCAAGCTGTCACCCTGATGTCACAGCTCACAGCAATGCCTGGCTATTTTTTTGTTGCAGTTGTCACTGTTGGTTAGCTGGCCTGGGCCGGGCTGGAACCCATCAGCCTGAGTACACGTGGCTAGAGCCATAACTACTGTGCTACGGTGCCAAGCCCCTTTAAGCATTTTTTTTATCATTTTCCTCTGGACTACTAGTGAATTTAGACTTGGTATCAATGAAAGCTACTACCTCTAAAAACAGATTTTTATTTATTTATTTACTTTTTGAGACACAGTCTCACTATGTTGCCCTTGGTAAGAGTGCCGTAGCGTCACAGTTCACAGCAACCTCCAACACTTGGGCTTAGGCAATTCTCTTGCCTCAGCCTCCCAAGTAGCCGGGACTACACGCACCCACCACAAAGCCTGGATATTTTTTTGTTGCAGTTGTTTAGCTGGCCCTGCACCTGGTTCGAACCTGCCACCCTCAGTGTACATGGCTGGAACCATAACCACTGTGCTATGTGCGCCAAGCCAAAAAACCAGATTTTTATTAATAAAAATTTCTAATCTCTATTATTATACCCAATATAGTGAAATAATACATTAAAATAATTTCAATATATAGGAACTCAGTTACTAAGACATTTGTGCTTTAGTCTTAAAATATGACCTCCTTAGCACTCTGGGAGGTTGAGGAGGGTGGATTGCCCAAGCTCACAGGTTCAAAACCAGCCTGAGCCAGAGCAAGACCCCACCTCTAAAAATAGCTGGGAGCTGTGGTGGGCACCTGTAGTCCCATACCTGTATTGGGGAGGCTGAAGCAAGACAATGTCTTGAGCCTAAGACTTAGAGGTTCCTTAGAGCTGTGGCGTTATAGCTATGACAAAGTGAGACTCTATCTCAAAAAAATAAAAAAATAAGCTCCTTAAATGGAAACACTAAAAACTAAGGTGGTAATTACTTAGTCAAGTATTCATCAAATGCTAACTACAACATTAGCTGTGTACTGTACTACTAGCAAAATTTGAAAATAATATTTCTTCAGAATAAAATATGTATTCATCACATGCTATGCGTAAGTATAATAGAGGACACAGAAGTAAAATCTAGTCCCTGCCTGGAGGCATTCATGATATAATTAGGAAGGAAAAATAAGCAGATAACAAGGTAAACAATAAATAACATTTTGAAACAATATAAGATATAAACAATGTGCAACTATATTCCAAATGAATTATGGAAAGTAGTGTGTGTGGGATTTCAGGAGTGAAAATAAAGTAGACTGGTAAGACATCATGAAGTCTTGAAAAAGGGTTTAAGTTTTGTATACAAAGAAAAGGAAGGAATCTGGGCAAGTAAAATAATGAATTTAATCCTAAAGGAAAAGAAAGTATTACTTTTCTTTTTCCCTTTGAAAGGGGTAAGAATAGGCAGCAGTCAAAAGAAGAGCAGGCTTTTCAAGGCTATTTCTTTTTTTACTCCTTGCATAGCCTCTAAACAACCAAGGTTCTTAAACTGAAGAAAACAGAAAAGAGTGCTGAGAAGGAAAAGATAAGAATACCTACGCCACCACTGAGTCACCAGGTCATCTCTAGGTTCCTACTCACTATCCCTCTACCATTCTTAAATCAGATCTATGATAAAAGACACACTAAAAGAGCTGCTAAGAGTGGGAAGCTTCCAAACTAAGCCATCGCTACCTCCAATGCCTTCAATTGAAACACTCATTTTCTCCTGCTGGCATTTCACTTTCATTGTAGAGTTCCCTTAAAATTCACTCAGTTCATTAATAACCCAGAGTTGAATCCAATAGGCCTCTCTTGACTTAAAAAGACTGACTTCAATTTGTTAATGTTTTATTTGCATCTTTGAGGCCCTATTACATCAGCATCACTACCTAAAACCTATTAAACCATGTATAATCTTCAACCACATCAAAATGTGTACCTGGGGGCATTTTTATATTATTCATGACCAAGGGATCACGAGGTCCCACGAGTAGACACAGTAAGCAGAGATTTTACTCTGAAGAAATTTTTAATACCACAGACATTGCCTTGTACATAATAGGATTTGAAGATTTCCATGTTTGTTGGACTAATCACACTCATCAACATTCTTTAGATTAACTTTAAGTACTTACTGCACCCAAGATCAATACCCAAGGTAAATTTAAACAATTCTATTTCTGGTTTTAAGGAAAACAGGATTCACACAGAGAAGCCTTCATTATTAAGTAAGGCAAATGCCAATGACAGACAATATTGCCATGGTTTTGCAGAAAAGCAAACACTGGCTGAATTTTGAACCCATGTTCAATAATAAGTCTAATTAAAAATAATAATTTTAGGCCAGGCGTGGTGGCTCACGCCTATAGTCCCAGCACTGTGGGCGGCTGAGGCAGGTGGATTGCCTGAGCTCGGAGCTTCCAGACCAGTATGAGCAGGAGTGAGCCAGAGTGAAGCCCCATCTCTACTAACATCAAAAACAGCCGGACGTTGTAGCGGGCGTCTGTAATCCCAGCTACGGGGGAGGGAAAGAGAATCCCTCAAAGGGATTCCCTTTTCCCTCAAAGGGAAAGAGAATCACCAAAGGAAGAGCAGTAAAAAAAAAAAAAAAGAAAAGAAAAGAAACAAACAATAAAAACTTCAAATGAAGAATGAACAAACAAGCTGAAATTAAAAATAAAAATAAATAATAAATAATAATTTTAGGCCTATGGCTCAGTGGGTAGGGCGCCAGCCCCATATACTGAGGGTGACGGGTTCAAACCTGGCCTCAGCCGAACTGCAACAACAAAAAAAACTGAGCATTGCGGCAGGTGCCTGTAGTCCCAGGTCCTTGGGAGGCTGAGGCAGGAGAATCACCTAAGCCAAGGAGTTGGAGGTTGCTGTGAGCAGTGTGACACCACGGTGTTCTACCAAGGGTGATAAAGTGAGACTGTCTCTACCACAAAAAAATAAAAAATAAATAAAAATAAATTTTAATTATTACATTGTAACACAGTACCTCAAGTGTAATAATACGAGATTGAAATTTAGTGTAATATGAGATTGAAATTTTAATGAGAGGTGGCTCACCACCCATAGCTCAGTGGTTAGGGTACTGGCCACATACATGGGGGCTGGTGGGTCTGAACCCAGACCAGGCCTGCTAAACAATGACAACTATAATCAAAAAGTAGCTGGGCGCTGTGGTGGGCACCTGTAGTCCTAGACACTTGGGAGGCTGAGGCAAGTAAATCACTTAAACCCACGAGGTTGAGGTTGCTGTGAGCTATGATGCCACAGCACCCTACCAGGGGCAACAGAGTGAGACTCTGTCTCCAAACCAAAATAAATAAATAAATAAATAAAGATTTTAATGAGAGATTTTATTGGTAAAAATAGAAACTTTTTCTACAGCGTTAAGAGATATTGCTAATGATGAGTTATTTTTTTAAAAAGACTATATATTTTCAGATTAGCTTTCTAATATTCACTGGTACTATGTAACTTAAAGTTTTCAGTGTAAATTAAAAGATTAAACCCTAAGATGTCAGAAATATAAAATGACCAGGAAATCAGAAAATGACAAAGAAATAAGAAAAATATCCCGATTCTTTCCCAAATTGAGTCTTCAGTGCCTGAGTAAATATTCAATGTAACTATTTTTGTTTTGTTGTCTAACTGAACACCAAATTTCTTTTTTTTTTAAATTTTATTTATTTATTTTTATTGTTAAATCATAGCTGTGTACATTAGCGCAATCAAGGGTACGATGTGCTGGTTTCATATGCAATCTGAAATATTCTCATCAAACTGTTCAACGTAGCCGTCATGGCATTTTCTTAGTTATTGTATGTAGACACCAAATTTCTTATATGTAACTCAGACCACATGCTAAGGAAGGAATACATTGACTATATTAACCTAAAATTTATCCAATCATTGAATATTGGTCTGAAAACATTTATTCATTGAAGTGATACATTTTTAGTCATCAGATTGTCAGACAGAACACATCTAAAGCCAACACTGAAATGTTACTTGAAATAATTTTACCCAACAAATTAAGAAAGAACAGAATGGGAGAGGCTTGTTGCTATTTTTATGTCTAACAAAGATACCACAAATTTTAAAGCAAAAACAGTTAAGTTTGTTCTGTATTGTGACTGACATGACTAAAATTTGTCAACTGGAAAATTAAATCCCACTTGCTTTAAATTCTTGCATTGCTTCTAAACAGTTAAATTATGTAACAGAAACAAGTCTTAATTATAAACCTCTTTCTATTGTAAGTGGCTCTATGTGAAGATGAGTGCTAGTATACACAAATGCAACCCCTAAAACAACATCTCCTAAGAAAGATGTGCATCAGATTGTCCTTAAGATTTTCTTCTGAAATATTAATGCCTGCTTTCTTATATTCCCCATGGTATAGCTATGGCTATAGAATCTCTGTGGAGTAGGTACTGGGGATAAATATTTTGATGAAGCTTCCAGGTGATACCGAATTATCTTTTATAGAACTACTATCAGAGACAATACTCCCGTATGTGCATGTGCTAGAAATAATTTTCTTTTCTTTCTTTCTTTCTTTTTTTTTTTTTTTTTTTTTTAAGAGACAGAAGTCTCACTTTGTCGCCTCCAGTTAGAGTGCTGTAGCGTCACAGACCATAGCAACCTCCCACCCTTGGGCTTAGGCGATTCTCTTACCTCAGTCTTCCGAGTAGCTGGAAATGCAGGTGCCTGCCAAAGCACCTGGCTATTTTTTTGTTGCAGTTTGGCCGGAGCCAGGTTCAAACCTGCCACCCTCGGTATATGGGGCCAGTGCCCTACTCACTGAGCCACAGGCGCCGCCTTAGAAATAATTTTCTTACAAATGTAAAAATGTCAACTGACTGAAATAAAATCATCTCACCTCCAAAACGGCCCTCCCCAAATTACCTTTTCCTTCTCTGGGTTTCTTCTTTATACCTAACTCAGGAGACCCATTGGAAATTGGTGATTGCTGGGTCTTTGGTTTTCGGCCAACTGAAAAAATAAGATATAGAAACCGTACACTGAAAACAGGAAAAATAACAGAAGCAGGATTAACAGACTCTCTGATAACACATTATACATTAAACTGGACACTAATTTGTGGATTAATATGCTCAGCATGTATAAGTTGCTTTTAAAAGGAGCAAGGCTAGGCTAATGGCTCCTGCCTGTAATACTAACACTTTGGGAGGCTGAGGCAGGAGGATCACTTGAGCCCAGGTGTTTTAAGACCACCCTGGGCAACATAGCAAAATCTTGTCTCTCTATAAAAATTAGCCAGGCATGAGTGGCATAGGGGCATGCACTTTTAGTTCTAGTGACATGGGAGTTGAGGCAGGAAAACTGCTTGAGTCCAGGAGCTGGAGATAACAATGTGGTATGACAGAGCCATTGCACTCCAGCCTGGGTGACAGAATGAGACCTCATCTCTTTTTAAAAATATGTAACCTTTTTTTTTTTTTTTTGGCAGTTTCTGGCTGAGGCTGGGTTTGAACCCACAACCTCCAGCATATGGGGCCGGCGTCCTACTCCTTTGAGCCACAGGTGCCTCCCCAAAATAAGTAACTTTTTAAAAAAGGAGCATTAAAAACATTTCTTCAGACTACAGCCATTAGTTGGTAGTAACTTTAATGTATATGGCCAACTTAGGTACTATTAATCTATTATTACCTCGACAGAGCCTCAAATTGCTAACCATTTCCATTAATACAGCAACAGAAACAAATCCTAGTATAAACTTTTTTATTTTTTGTTCTATAGGATTGTTACCTATTTAAACTAAGGAAGATCTGACAATCTGAGAAGCACTTTGAGCTCTAATGAGGAAAAGAAAAATATTAAGCACACTTTATTGTACTGAGCCAGTTAATTCACTAGAATTTAATCATCAGTGTTCCAATTTTCCTATCTCAAATGCAGATATAAGGCTAACAAAAACTTCCAAATGATTATTTTGTATGTCTAATAAATATTTGTAACCTTTCCCTTTCTCACTTCTAACATAAGTCTCTCTCACAGACGAGCATCCACACTGAATGGAAAAGCAAAGGCTATGCTTCTCTGCACTATTATTACTGATTTGTGATTATCCTACACCTGAAATTTCTAATGTCACTCTATTCCTCATTAGCAAAGATTAATTTAGCTCTTTATATAATTAATCTAAATAAAGTATCTTAACTAATATTTCAAAATGCACAGATATATTCTAGGATTTCATTCTGGTAATTATAATTAATAAGATGTCTGCTTTGACAAAATTTAACTGTTGTTTTTTTTTGTTTGTTTTGTTTTTTTGAGACAGAGTTTCATTATGTTGCCCTTGGTAGAGTGCCATGGCATTGCAGCTCACCGCAACCTCAAACTCTTGGGCTTAAGTGATTTCTCTTGCCTCAGCCTCCCAAGTAGCTGGGACTATAGGGGCCCGCCATAATACCTGGGTATTTTTTTGTTGCAGTTGTCATTGTTTAGCAGGCCTAGGCCGGGCTCAAACCCGCCAGCCTTGGTTGCCCTGCTCACTTAATCCTAACTGGTCTCCTTGTTAGAATACAACTTTATTTCTCAAATAATATTTATGTGTAGGAAAGCTAACATCTCCACAATCTCCTAAATTCAAGCATGAAAGCCTAACTTTATAGAAAAGTTGCCCCCAAAAGGCCTGATTTCTTTTCCTCTTTTTTGAAGACAGGATCTCACTCTATGACCCCAGCTTGAGTACAGTAGCATCACCTACAATGTCAAATCCCTGGATTCAAGTGATCCTCCTGCTTGAGCCTCCCAAGTATCTGAAACTACCAGTGTATGCCAACAACACCCGCCTAATTTTCTATTTTTTTGTAGAGACAGGGTCTCACTCTTGCTCAGGCTGATCTTGAGGTGGCAATCCTCCCACCTCAGCCTCCCAAAGTTCTAGAATTACAGGTGGGAACCATTGTGCCCAGCCTTTATTTATTTTCTTATAAAGCAGCATTTCCAAAATCATGTTTCTTAAGAAATGAAAAGGATATTCCTCAACAGGAAAGAAGGATGACATAGTCAACTTTCAGAATACCATATGCTATCTTCTCTGGAAATAAAAGGTGCCTCTGCTATTAAAAAATAACCTATCTAAGTTTGTATGTCTCCAATATACATAATCACAAATATATAATGGCACTCTGATTCTTTATTGTGTCCCTTATAGCAATGAGCAAAGAATGGTTGTAATTTTTAATTGGTCATTAAGAGCTTTCAAAGATCTTGCAGAAAACAGAGGTGGATGGCAAAAGATAAAGAAAAGCTTTCCTAGAGACAAAATCAGTATTAAATTAGCAAATTATTTCCCTGGTTTTTATCATATCACATCCTGGTTTGTACATGACTCCTAATTTTCACTGTCTTTTCTATCTTCTTTTAAATACAAAAATTTCTTAAGTATTTTATAACAGCTCCTATTGGACACAACGAACCTAGTGCTATAGAGAAAGTGGGTAAATAAGGCCATTTATATAAATGCCTTTTGTCCTTAAACATTTACACCAGGAAGTAATTCTTTACTCTAAACTCTCTTATTCATGCCTCTCAAGAGACATATAATTTATGTATATTATATGTGGGACGGCACTCTGTCCTATTCTTCATTATCTTCCTTATAGCAGTAAGTACAGAACAGTATGTATCACAGCAACGTTAAACACTGTATTTAATGAATAAAAGAAAATATCAGTATTTCTAACATACTTTCCCTTTACTATTTCCTTTGATTTTTTTTTTTAGATTAGAGGAGTACCCAATTACTTAGGATTTCATTTCTTTCAAATTTTACCTTTGAACAGGAATGAAGCTACTTACTGTCCATTTCTTCATGGTGTTAGAGGTGTGCAACAGTTTTGTGACTCACCCATTCACCCACTATGATCAGGGAATCAGAAATTTCAGCAGGAGTCAAAGAAGTAGTGGAAATTCTCTTTTCTTTACCCAGCATTAAGTTTATACCAATTAGAAGCCTCTATTGGCAGTATTATGGAGAAAGAAACCAGAAAGTAGGGGGAAGAAAATAGTGCTAATTAAAAAAAAAAAAAAACAACAACAAAAACCAGATGGAATCTCACTGTGTTGCCCAAGGTGACACCTCAAACTCTTGGATCAAAGTAATCCTCCCTCTTCGCCTTCCACGTAGCTGGAACTACAGGCATGCCTGACTTTCTCTTTTATTTATAATGTCCAAAAAGAGGGAGAAGACAGGACTTTGTAAAATAGAGAAAATTAAGAATAGAATAAAATATAATAAAAAAGAATAGAATAAAAAAAAGTTTTAAGTAACTAAGTACCTATAAAAGAATCAGAATGGTAGAAGAAAGGGTAAGACAAATGTGCAGGGAATATGTGATCTGCCTTCTGTATGTTTAACACCTTTTAAAATCTCAATTTCGAGCAAGTTCCTTCAGGATTTAAACACTAACTCCTTCAGGCGGTGCCTGTGGCTCAAAGGAGTAGGGCACCGACCCCATATGCCAGAGGTAGCGGGTTCAAACCCAGCCCCGGGGTGGAGGGAGGGGTATTGGTGGGATTACACCTGCGGTGCATCTTACAAGGGTATATGCGAAACTTAGTAAATGTGGAATATAAATGTCTTGGCACAGTAACTAAGAAAATACCAGGAAGGCTATGTTAACCATTGTGATGAAAATGTGTCAAACAGTCTATGAAGCTAGTGTATGATGCCCCATGATCATATCAATGTACACAGCTATGATTTAATAAAAAAAAAACAAAAAAAAAACCCAGCCCCGGCCAAAAACTGCAAAAAACCCCACAAAACCCAAAAAACTAACTCCTTCAAAAGTATGAGTATATTAAAACACAAAATTAAAATCTCAGTTTCTTAATTTTCATGAGAATATCTATCTAAGATAACATCAATCTTGTATCTACAGCATACATTACTTTCTATGATCCTTGATGGAGAAAAGATACTAGAAAAAATTTCATCTGCCTTCTCAGACATATATAAATAATCTCTACCTTTTTTCTTTTTCATTGGTTCATGGCTATCTGGTGATGTAGGAATAGGAGAGGTATCCATCGGTTCAGACTCTTCAGTTGACACCTCCACTACAGTTTCTGTAATGACATCTGGTCTCATAGCAGCATGGATAAATTCTGGAGTTGATACACAAGGAGGGACAAACACTTCCACTATAAAAAAAAGTTGAAAAATTAAAATTTCCCATCCCTATTAATGTTTTTTATATGGACAGTTCAATACTTAGAAGAGGTGAGATGTATTAAGAATTAATCAAAGTAAGATAAGAGCTAGATATTGAACAAGTTAATTTGATGAATTTTCAATATGATCTAAGAAAAATGAATGCAAAGAAAATCAACTTGAAGGAAATGTTAACCCTTTGGGTAAGATGAGGATCTTACGTAGTCACTCCCATTCCTTCACATCTTTAGATCATTTCAAGCTCACTGTAAAAAAACTTTGTTATTTTAAAAGTTGGGAAAACATTTCAAAATAATAGTGTAATAGTGAGTTGTTTTTTTTTTTTTTGTTTTTTTTTTATGGGGGACAGAGTCCGACTATGTTGCCCGTGGGAGAGTGCCGTGGCAGCACAGCTCAAAGCAACCTCAAACTCTTGGATCCAAGCAATTCTCTTGCCTCAGCCTCCCAAGTACCTGGGACCACAAGCGTCTGTCACAACACCTGGCTATTTTTTTGCTGTTGTTACAGTTGTCATTGATGGCTTGGCAGGCGTGGGCCAGGTTCTAACCCACCACCCTCAGTGTATGTGGCTGGTGCCATAACCACTGCGCTACAGACGCTGAGCCATTAGTGAGTTCTTTTAATAATTACTTTCCTTCCAGTATCCATCATTATTCTTTAACTAAGTAATACATGCACATGGAACAAAATTTAAAAGATTTTGTGTATTCAGTAAAACATAAGCACTTATAATTCCTTTAAAAATATAAAGAAAAGGAAAACCCTACTCATTACAGATCAACAAGTATCACCTTTCAGTATTTAAAGTTTTATTTAGTGGAACAGTCTTCATGCTTTAGGTCACTAAAACAGTACATATAGATAGCAATGTGGTATTCTATTATATATAATAAACGTGGCTCTGACTTTTTTCCAATATGCATAAATAATCGGGATATAACATTTCTATTTTAATTAACAGATACATATTACCATGAATACATTAACCAAACATACCCTCATTTTTTTCTTCTCATATCCCTGAATAATACATGGAATTCCTATTCCAATTAAAAACTACAGTTGTTCTTCACATTTTGTATAAATCCCTATTTAAAAGGGCCATTCTTACTGTAACAAGTCAGATTAGTATTTGGACATTAAACTAAAGAAATTACAAATAGTACAAAATGACTATCAAAACCAGTCTTTTTTTTAAAAAAGTAGGGGCTCGGCGCCTGTAGCTCAGTGGCTAGGGTGCCAGCCACATATACCAGAGCTGGCAGGTTGGAATCCAGCCCAGGCCTGCTAAACAAGGACAACTACAACCAAAAAACAGCTGGGCACTGTGGCGGGCACAGCCCAGCTACCTGGGAGGCTGAGGCAAGAGAATAGCTTAATCCAAAGAGTTTGATGCTGCTGTGAGCGGTGATGCTACAGCACTCTACCCAGGGCTACACAGTGAGACTGTCTATAAATAAATAAATAATAAAAGCTTGGCTTGGCACCCATAGCACTGCGGTTATGGCACCAGCCACATGCACCGAGGCTGATGGGTTTAAACCCCGCCTGAGCCAGCTAAACAACAATCAAAACTGCAACAAGAAAATAGCTGGGCATTGTGGCGGGCGCCTGTAGTCCCAGCTACTTGGCAGGCTGAGGCAAGAGAATCACTTAAGCCCAAGAGTTTGAGGTTGCTGTGAGCTGTAATGCCACAGCACCTACTGTGGATGACATAGTGAGACTGTCTCAAAAAAAAAAAGCTTAAAAAAAAAAGTGGGGGTGGGGGGTGGGGGAGACAGCACCTGTGGCTCAAAGTAGTAGGTGCCAGCCCCATATACAGGAGGTGGCGGGTTCAAACCCAGCCCCACCCAAAAACTGAAAAGAAAAAACAAAAACAAACAAACAAAAAAAAGGGGAGGGGAGTGGCAGTGGGGCGTGGTGGCTCACACCTGTAATCCCAGCACTTGGGAAGCTGAGCTCACATATTCAAGACCAGCCTGAGTCCAGAGCAAGACCTCGTCTCATTTTTAAAAATAAGAGATGTAGCACAGTGGTTATGGCGCCAGCCACATGCACCGAAGCTGGTGGGTTTAAACCCTGTCTGAGCCAGCTAAACAATAATCACAACTGCAACAAGAAAATAGCCGGGCACTGTGGTAGGCACCTGTAGTCCCAGATACTTGGGAGGCTGACGCAAGAGAATCACTTAAGCCCAGGAGTTTGACTTTTCTGTGAACTATGATGCTACGGTACTCTACCAAGGGCGACAAAGGAGACTCTGTCTCCAAAAAAAAAAAAAAAAGGAAAGTGGGGAAGGGAGACCCAAAGAAATGGAAAACCCACAGGCTGCAGGAAGTAGGAAGAAAATGGTGTAAGCGCTCTTCCATCTCTATCTTGGATGGTTCTGGAGAGTTATGATTGTTTATTTATCATTGAATAAAGAACTTAAAGTGGTCATAGGAGGCAACTGCCCCAATCTACCATACTTTTAAGGACTACAAGGCTTAGAATTTATCCAGAGTCAAGGAAATAGATATGACAGTATACACAGCTATTTAATAAACATTTGTCTGCATTTTTTTTGGTGGGGGGGGGGTCTCATTTATTATGAAATTAAGTATTTAATTGGAAGGCTTGACAAAGTTCAATTATTGCTGTCAGGTATCTGTGTCTAATAGACCTGTGAGAATGCAAATAATCCCCTTACATTAAAAAAACCTTCATTCTACCTATGTGAATGACATATTTAATACAAAAATTAATAGTTCACATACCAGGACTTCTTGAATCCCTCAAGCAGGTAGGAGATTCCATATGAAGCAGGGCTTCAGCAGCTTCAATTGTCTTATCTGTGCAGTGTGCATTACTGCTATGAACTGATGCTTCCACTGGGGGAAAAATAAGTTCTACTCAATTAAAAATGCACTAAACACACTACTAAACAAAAACAATTACTATCTGAGAAATAAGTATATTCATTCTTCAAAGGAAAATAAATTAATAAAAATAAATTAACTTCCGGGCAGTGCCTGTGGCTCAAAGGAGTAGGGCGCTGGCCCCATATACCAGAGGTGGCGGGTTCAAAACCAGCCCCGGCCAAAAACTGCAATAAATAAATAAATATTAAAAAAATAAATAACTTCCACATGAATCACTAGATAAGCCACTGATACATACTAGTTTTTACAAATTACTTACAGAAATAATTTAAAAATTAAAATCAGCTAGTAGCTACACTTTATAAAACAAATGATTAGAAATCAACCAATGATGTTGATTAGAAATTACTGAGATGTTTCTGGAGCTTATCTAAAGTAAAATAAAGAAAGACCCTTGAAATTTGAACACGGTATTACTTTTGGGTTAAAACTAACATAAGGGGAGAGGCAGGGAAAGGATGGTTGTAGATTAATAATCCTGTGAGTTCAATTACACTACATATATGTTTTTGTTTTTGAGACAGAGTCTCACTTTGTCACCCTTGGCAGAGTACCATGACATCATAACTCACCACAACCTCAAACTCTTGGGCTCAAGCGATTCTCCTGCCTCAGCCTCCCAAGTAGTGGGGACTACAGGTGCTCGCCAAAATGCCTGGCTACTTATTTATTTATTTATTTATTTATTTATTGGTTGTAGGCCTCATTGTTGTTTGGCAAGACCAGGCCGGATTCGACCCCACGAGCTCCAGTGTATGTGGCTGGCTCCCTAGCTGCTGAGCTACGGGTGCTGAGCCAATTACACTACATACATATGTTGATGTGCCGCGACTAAAACCAGTGTAATGTCTAGCAGAAATAGTCAGAAATATATCATGTCTCTAAGTTAACTTAATGAATTAGTTTGATTCTTACAGACTCTCCTAGGTGACTGAATACAGTCAGCCCTCCATTTCCATGGGTTCCACATCCACGGATTCAACCAAGGATGGAACATATTTGGGGAGAAAAAAATAATTCAAATAAAACAATAATTATAGGCGTGGCGTCCATAACACAGTGGTAGTTACAGCGCTGGCCACATACACCACGGCTGGCAAGTTCGAACCCAGCCTGGGCCAACTAAACAATGACAACTCCAACAACAACAAAAAAACAGCCAGGTGTTGTGGTGGGCACCTGTAGTCCCAGCTACTTGGGAGGCTGAGGCAAGAGAATCGCTAAAGCCCAAGAGTTTGAGGTTGCTGTGAGCTGTGACACCATGACACTCTACTGAGGGTGGCATAGTGAGACTCTGTCTCAAAAACAACAACAATAATAATTGTAGGTTAACAACTATTTACATAGCACTTATATTATGTATGTTCTATATAAAGGACTTGAGCATTCCCTAATTTTGGTGTCCTCTTGGGGGTGGGAGGTCTTAGAACCAATACTCCAGTATACTAAGGGACCACTATACTCTGCCTAGAGATGGATAACAACTTTAATTAGCTTTGGTGCCAGAGTGCTTGGGAACTTTCTTCATAATAAGCTCTTCAGAATCTCACTAGGCTTTGCGAGGTTTTAACCTAAGAAATTTTTTCAGAAGTTTCTATCTTTTTTTCATGAGGGCTTTTCTATCCCCCTTTGTAGCTCTGTTCTAGTACTTCCTTTGCTTATTAAGTTATTTGTGAAGTAATGTGTGCAGTAGTGGTTTGAGCCTTCAGGGGTCCAACAGCTTGGGTTCTAGTTTCTGCCACTTATTTCTGTTGCCCAAGGCAAGCAACTTAATCTCTCTTAAGCCTCCGTTTCTTCTTTCACAAAACAAGAAATATTATTTCTACTGGTGAGAAGTAAGTGATTTCCATAAAAATCTCACACAGTGAGTTTTTATATAAATAGTAAGATCACTCCTGTAAGATTTTAAACTCCTTGATGTCAGAGGCTGCTATCTTAACTCATCTTTATTATCTGCTACAGTTCCTAAAACAGACTTCATATAGTAGGCATAGATTACTAAATTAAGGACAACCCACTGACCTTACAGCAAAATTGGCAATTCAAGAACAAATTTATTAATTTAACAATATATTAATTTCACATCCTGACATAAAATATTTAATAGTTAACTTAGTAAGAGATCCTTAAACATGAATATGACAGTTTCTAATTTGATAGATTTTTCTCAAGATGTCCATTAAAAGGAACTAAAAGCTATAATGTTTACACAAATTTCATAAAGTCATATTACAAATTCTTAAGTTCTACTCAGTAAACATATGAATCTTTTAAACTGTTTCCAGGAATTTTTTAACTGGGGGAAAAACCCACCTATTCTCAAAATTCAGCAAATGCTAAAGCCTCAGCGTGAAACAACAGTCATTTGGAGAACATTTATTTTAAAAATCCAGGACTGTTTTACCACCTGTTGCACATCATCCACACTCCCAACCAAGGTACTGGGTCTCTCCAGTTGCTCTTTCCATTTATGGAAATCTGCTCAAAGCTAAATGGTTCCAGACAGGCAGCCAAACCTCTAAGTAAATCTATCTTTAGGTGACCCTGCTTACTCTTATCTGCAGCTTCACTGAAGCAAAGGACTGAATCAGCCCTTCTAACTCAACTTTTAAGAAACTTAGCATTACTAAGTATAAAATGTACTACCATTCTCAAGTTATTATTATTATTATTTTTTAAAGTACCTTCCTACAATACTCACATGCTCAGGAAAACCGTGAAGAGCAAATTTTTAGGTTTTTAAAATTTATTCTAGGAACCATTCGCATTAAAGTCTACTTGTGTTGCAATTTAGGTGCCGTCTAAGGTACTATTAATAAACTGTTATGGGTAAACTAATTCTTTATGTAATTGTATTAAGACACACCCTAAAAACTTTACGATATTAAAATTGTATGAAGTATTCAATAATACAGCAATAGAATTTTACCAAATGTTTTAAGTTATAAACAAATGAAATTTGCCTAATAGTTACGTATGTGCCCTGAATTCTCAGTTTGAGGCACATTTTTCAAAACTAGAATTTTGTGTTATTGTCAGTGGAAATTATTTCTTAAAAGTCTTTTTTCTTCCTTACATTTTCTGACCTCGACCTCTTCACCCCCAAATTCAACATATTATATCCCAAAAATGTTTATTTATCGAGTAAAATACCAGCAAATAAAATATATACAAACTTAATAAGAAAATGTACTCAATTTTAAATTTAGGATGAGAATATAAAATATGTATAAACTACCTGTGAAGATCTCGTACAGTACGTACATTTAACAAATGGTTCTTCAGCATTTACCACATGCCAGGCCCTGTGCTACAAACCTAAGATATTAATACAAGTCTGACTAGATCTCTGACCTCATGAAGCTTATTAAACCATTACAGGCTGAGTATCCCTTGTATGAAATGCTTAGGACTAGAGGTATTTCTAATTTCAGATTTTCTGTTGGTTTGCTTTGGATTTGGAATATGTGCATCATGTACTTACCAATTGAGCATCCCAAACCCGAAAAGCTCCAATGAGCATTTTCTTTGAGTGTCATGTTGGCACTCGAAACATTTAAGATTCTGAAGCATACTGAATTTTGGATTTTCAGATCTTGAAATGCTCAATCTGTACTTTAAAGAGCATAAAAAATGTAAGTGGGAGCAAAACATTTCAAAACTAAAATAAAAGTATAAGTTACTCTGTAACTTAAAGGCTTAGAACACCGATTTCTTTCCTTTTTTAATATTTACTAGTTTTACTTCTTGCTATTTTTATTCACTAACTCAATGTCAAATATAAACGAAAAGCTAAGAGAGTCCTTTTTCAGATCAATTTACAATAACATACCAATGACAATTTTCGAGAAAACTCAATCCATTTTGTAAAAATGAACGCTATTTCTTTTCATTTTTGTTTATATAAGTCAACAAGTAATTTTTGATAACAGAAATTTAAGCTGGTCACAGATGGCTCACAACTATAATCCCAGCTACTTGGGAGGCTAAGGTGGGAAGACTGCTTGAGCCCCAGAGTCTGAGGCCGCAGTGAGCTATGTTCATGTCACTGTACTCCAAGGCTGGTAACAGAGTAAGAATTTGTCTCAAAATAAATGAATAAATAAAAGATTAAAAAACAATTTATCCTACTCAAGTTTCTGTAATTTTAAAAAACTTTTCAGTACTATTTTGTTCAGATCAATAATTCAAACAATGTAAACTAAAATTTTGCACTTTTTAAAAAGATTTTGTACATTTCTTAAGAATAGATATGAGCTTAAGTGTTGTGCAATCAAAGTAAACAAGCTACAAGCAAGGGTTGAAAAGTAAAATTCCTTATCTCTTACTTAAAACCTGACATACTATTATCTTACTAGGCCTGTGTATGATATTTAGGGGAGGAAAAAATAAGCAACTCATTTTAAAAATAGAAACAATGAAGCTAAACACAATCTGACAGGTATCATTTTCTAGTTACCACCAGTAGTTAGTGTTGCCGATCAATTCTCCTTGAAGAACTAAATCCATTAAAAACATTTAAAGACTTTTATTTTTAATTATAGTACCAAAAATAAAATTTGTTTATGCCCTCATTTACTATCACTAAAAATCTTCTTGTTCCACTTCTCTTTCTAAATCAACCAGTGTTTGTAAGGTACTGTAGACTATTCCAGACTCACTCAACAGCTGTTACAAAATACCAAACTTGGTAATTAGGTCTGACAAGAGGCATACCTCTCAGCTTTGCATAAGAGAGTCCTGGCAATGGATCTAGTTCATAAAAAAATGTTCTCAAGTCAAAAATAAAATTTAGTAGCAATTCGAAAGCAACAACAACAACAAAAAAATTAAGTAACAGTGGTGTCCCCTACAAGCAACATCATTAACTAGAACACTAGATCTTCACTCAACTATACCTGATTTACCACAACTTACCCTCTAATACAGTATGGGTATAACAGTAATAGGGGAAGAATACAAATAAATGCAATGAGAAGGTGAAAAAGATAAAGGTCTAGGACACTCCATCTTTACCTCCCCTCCCCCCTTGATCTTCTAATCAATAAAGCTGCATTACAAGGTATACAAAAGGAAAAAGAATGAAAATTATTTTCTAAACCAGAGTTATATCAAAATATAATCCCCACAATTTTAAATTTTGCATTAACCACATTAAAAAAATACAAAAGTGAAATTTATACCTTCCTTTTAACCTAGTATTTCCAAAATACTGTCATTGTAACATGTGATCAATGAAAGTTTTCTACTACCTGTTTTTAAATTTAAATTAAATAAGATTAAATACAATTAAAAATTCAGTTTCTCAGCTACATGTGGCTACTGGCTACCTCATCAAACAGTGTAGACTTGCGCAACACTAATTCAGCTATTCTCAAACTTTTTTGGTCAGAGTTCCCTTTTACATGTATTAAGAAGCTCAAAGAAATTTTTTTTTTGTACAGACAGTCTTCACTTTATCGCACTTGGTAGAGTACTGTGGCATCACAGCTCACAGCAACCTCCAACTCTTGGCCTTAGGCAATTCTCTTTCTTCAGCCTCCCGAGTAGCTGTGACTATAGGTGCCCGCCATTACACCCAGCTATTTTTTGTTGCAGTTTGGCAGGGTCAGGTCAGGTTTAAACCCGTCACCCTCGGTATATGGGGCCGGCGTCCTACTCAGTGAGCAGAGCTCAAAGAAATTTTATCCGTATTTATCATATTTGAAATTAAACAAAGAAAACTTTAAAATATTCAACATGTAAAATAATAAACCCATTACTTGTAAGCATAATTTTTTTTTTTTTAAGAGACAGAGTCTCACTTCATTGCCCTCAGTAGAGTGTGGTGCCATCACAGCTCACAGCAACCTCCAATTCCTGGGCCTAAGTGACTCTCCTGCCTCAGCCTCCCGAGTAGCTAGGACTACAAGGCACCCACCACAACGCCTGGCTATTTTTTGTTGCAGTTTGGCCAGGGCCAGGTTTGAACCCGTCACCCTCCTCATACAGGGCAGGTGCCCTACCCACTGAGCCACAGGTGCCACCCCTGTAAGCACAATTATTTATTTATTTATTTATTTTTTTGAGACAGAGCCTCAAGCTGTTGCCCTGGGTAGAGTGCTGTGGCATCACAGCTCACAGCAACCTCCAACTCCTGGGCTCAAGCGATTCTCCTGCCTCCACCTCCAATGTAGCTGGGACTATAGGCGCCCGCCACAATGCCTGGCTATTTTTTGGTTGCAGCCATCATGGTAATTGGGCAGGCCCGGCTGGATTTGAACCTGCCAGCTCAGGTGTATGCGGCTGGCGCCTTAGCAGCTTGAGCCACAGGCGCCAAGCCAAGCACAAATATTTTTATAAAAATAATTTTTTAAACAAAAAATTTTACTGAGCAGCTTATTTTACACTTCTGTAAATTGTTTTAATGTGTTTTTTATTTTTATTTTTTTGTAGAGACAGAGTCTCACTTTATCACCTTCAGTAGAGTGCCATGGTGTCACACAGCTTACAGCAACCTCCAACTCCTGGACTTAAGCAATTCTCTTGCCTCAGCCTCCCAAGTAGCTGGGACTACAGGCACCTGCCACAACACCTGGCTATTTTTTGGGTATAGGTGTCATTGTTTTGGCAGGACTGGGCTGTATTCAAACCCACCAGCTCTGGTATACGTGGCTGGCACCTTAGCCGCTTGAGCTACAGGTGTTGAGCCTCTCTGTATCCTTTTGAACATTTAAGATACAGATAACACAAAGAATAATTTTAAATAGTTATCAAGAACACTCTGCTGTCTGCCCTTCTCCACTAGCTAAATTAACTTCTAAAAAATTGTTTTACTTTGAATTATCCTGACTGACTATTTACATACTGATGTTACTCTGTAACTCAGTTTTTACATAAATTTTAGTATTAATGCTGCAATGAATTCTTAAAGAGTAATTTAAAAACATTTTCAAATACATTTTCTAGAAAGAAAATCAATGCTATTCCTCCACTTTCATCCTAATGCATGCTTCATAGTTTCACATAATGCTTTTATTTTCAATTTGATCTTTTCAAAACTAATACTAGATATTCCCATTTACAATAAATCAGAAACAAGATTTCCAATTTCAAATTTCACAATGAACTTTGACAAAACATTCATTTTGTCAGTGATAATATTTAGGCTAAATTTTCCCCCAAAATTCACCCATTACCTGTAGTGAAATTTTGCATTGTAGAGCAAAACTTCTGGTGATCTTATTTGTCAAATGAAAGAAAAAAACAAAAAAACTCAAAGAAAGTATACTTGAAAATAAGGCAGCACGATATTTTAAACTGATAATCTTCCAGAAAATCTAGACAATACACATATAATACACAATACATTTACTTCCATGTAAGTATCAGGAAAGTGACGTAAGATATTTGTTTTTCCTATATTAAGCTATATATACTAGGATGTTAAGCCTAAAATATGAAATAAACTGTATCATAGACTTAAACATACAGAAATGGCCTCAAGTTCCAATTTGGCACACGTATTTTTAAAGATTGGCTAAAAGAAATTAACCTCCTAATTACATAACAACCTTACAGACATACTCACTCACATGGTGTAATATAAACAAACAAAAAAATCCAAAAAGAAAAGAGAATCCAAAGAAACCAAAAGCCTTAACTTTCCATGAAAAGTTTCTGAGACATTTATTTCAGAGCTTTAAAATTCACTAGAGATTAGGGCAGCACCGGCCCCATATACCAAGGGTGGCGGGTTCAAACTCTGCCTCTACAAAAAAAAAAAAAATGAGACCCTCCTCTCTAAAAATATCCTGGCGTCCTGGCAGGCTGCTGCAGCCCCAGCTACTCGGGAGGCTGAGGCAAGATGGCTTGAGCCCAAGAGTTTGAAACTGCTGTAAGCTAAGATGATTCCATGGCACTCTATCCAAGGTGAAAGAGTGAGATTCTGTCTCCAAAAAAAAAAAAAAAAAATTCACTAGAGATTATCCAGTCAACTTTGTCCTCTTACAGAAAATTAACCCCTAAAAGAGATTAGTGAAATTCTAAGCTAGTTCAGGGATGGGTAGATATAGATCCTCAAATTGACTTTAGGGTCAAGGACCATTCCCATACATCATGTTGCCAATAAAAGTTTTATAAAATATGTCAAGTCTTTACCACAAAAATACTTTGTATGTTAAAGTAACAGTGATTTGTAATAAATAAGCTCATTTAGGGCAGTGCCTGGGGCTCAGTAGGTAGGGCGCCAGCCCCATACACTGAGGATGGCAGGTTCAAACCGGCCCCGTTCAAACTGCAACAACAACAACCAAAAGCTTATTTATCCAATGTACTCAGCCCTACTATGAAACCAATTTATAGCTTTTATGAAAGCTATAACCCAATTATAGCCCAAGAATATGGGGAAAGGGGAGAGGAAGGGGAGGGGAGGGGGGCGGATGGATAGAGGGAGGGTAATTAGTGGGACCACACCTACCATGCATCTTACAAAGGTACATGTGAAATTTACTAAATGTAGAATATAAATGTATTAACACTATAACTAAGAGGGTGCCACAAAGGCTATGTTAACCAGTTTGAAGAAAATATTTCAGATTGTATACAAACCAGCACATTGTACCCCATGATTGCATTAATGTACACAGCTATAATTTAATTTACAAAAATAAAATAAAAATAAAGCTTATTTATTCCATCCTTTATTTTCAAACTCCCAACAGCATAAACAATGACAGCTAAAGGAGTGCACATATGTGATACTTAACCTTCTAAAGAAGGAAAATAAAAGCACAACTCTATCTTCTAAAACCTTAACATGCAACAACAGCAAAATAGAGCTTTTACACTTGCTTAAAAAAAAAGTTATGCTATCAATATTCAACTTAAAAGCTTATCTCTTCCAGTTTTCACAAGCATCAGTCTACATTAATCATCAACCCATATAGCAATCACTTTAGTTACTATTTACATTTATAATTACATAGATTTTGATCTTTCTTCAAAATTATAGACTGTGAGATCTTTACAAGGGAGAATTCCAACATTTGATGACTTCTCTCAAAGAGATTGAAAGGTATCCTGTCCATTCCATAAACAAACTCCACAAACATTATTCTCTCACTCCCTCTGGAAGTTGGCAGCAATAAAAATTTAGAATCACAAATCTTAATTTCCTGGGCTATCTTCCCTCTTCAACTTTTAAGTCACTAAATAAACCTAGGGAAATCAGCAAACCTGTCTCAAGTTTCCTTCTAAATAGATATTGTAAAGGAGCTTCAGATTACATGAGCATGACTGAGGAATAATCTGAAAATAATTACATGTAAAATATATTCTTTACAGAGCATTATGGTAATGGAAAAAACTTTAATTGTAAGATATGTATATATTAAAGAAATGCTGTAGAGCTGGAAAATGGCATTTAACATTTTTTAAAAAGTCTAATCAAAGAAAGACAAAAGTTTTGTACTTTCAGATCTTAGAGGGTGTGTGTGTGTATATATGTATTTGGAATTTAACAGAATAATGTCTACACACACACACATCTATATCCACTCCAGGCAAAATTCTACAGGCCACATTCAGTTTCACTGATAACTACAAAAGCTTATGAAAAAAATAGCTTCCACTGGAAAGTTAAGCCCTCGTAACATTACAGTATTTTTAAAGTTCTGACTGCCAGGGCATTCTAAGGTTCTCACCAGTGTTCACAACCACTGGAACAACCTTTGAAATGTACACGTTCAATACTCACAGCACTATCACTGCCCCAATAAATCTAAGTATTGTATTCCACCTCTTAAGTTCTTGCTGTCAAATGTGTTTCAATTACTACTCAGTAAAGTATTATTTTTCTTTAAAACCTTTGAAAAGCACAGAATTACATTTTACAGAATAAAAGGCTGGTCACCATTACGTGTTATACAATACATACAGTTACATTAATCCAGACTTTATTCGAACTTGGAAGTTCTTCCGTTAAATTTAGAGGTACACACGTGTTCATGATTTCCCCCAAATGAACTGAAATCACAGGGTTTCGCCTACTAATTTCAAATCCCCTACCTAAAAACAACGGATGGAAAACAGTGTTAAGACCTTCTACAACATTACTGTTCAGTGAATGTCTCATCTTCCGATTCTCATCGATGGCGATATGAAATAGAACTCGGGAAAAGGAACACGTATGCTTATTATTGCATTAAATAAACAGTACTCAAGCAGTGCTACATCGATCCAAGGCCCTCCCTGCGCTGTCTGCTATTAAGTAAAGCTTCTTTTTCCATGTAACTTAAGTCCGTGCCCTTCCGCTGCAGCAGTGGCGCTGCACATCCCCCACCCCTGCGGCCACTTCCGTGTTTACACTCCTCTTCCCTCCAATTCCATGCGTACATTGTCAGCTTCACTCCCGCCCAATCTTCATTGGCCTAGCGCGGGCCCCTAGTCCCGCCCCCAGAAATCAATGTTCTTATTTGGAACATCTCAGAGAGCAGATTGGAACCACAGGCCTGTCAATCCCATTGGTTCTGTCCTCTCCCAGGCGCTTCCGCTGTGGTGGGAGGTTTGGGGGGGAGGGGGAAAGGGGGCAATTCCGTGTTGAGACTTCCCTGGGGCCAAGACTCCCTCCCTCCCGTCGCACTCCCTCACGTCTCACGTCCACCCACTGTTTACAAAAATAAACGTTCTTCTCTGATGCCTCAGGTCAGAGGGACAAAATACAGTCCGTGTCTTTCCCATTCTCCCCCTAAAAAAAACCAGCCCATGAGGGAAGGGGCATACACCTAGTTTGTTCACAGCCGCCCCAAAAATGAGGATGGGGATGCGGGCCCCTGACATAAACATCGTCCTGGTCACTCCACGTTAAGTGACCCTTTCCAGAACCGTTACTTCAGAGGCTGCACACGGTGGGGGTGGAGAAGGAGGGAGAGTCAGGGCATTTTTTTTTTTTTTTTTTTTTTGGCGGGTATCGGTCCATTGGACATCGCCCTGGGCTGCCTCGTCCATGCGGAAGTCCTGAAATTGTGGACGAAGTGTGAAAGGACCACGGGGCGGGGGTGGCGAGCGTGCCCGGGAGAAGCCCGCCACCCCCGAGCACGGGCAGCAGCGGCCTCTCCGGCCAGACAGCGTGGCAGGCGCAGCCGAGAAACAACAGCCGCACTCACTTCCTGGTTCCTCAGCAACTGGGGTGAAGCGCACAACTCGCCCGCCCCCGAGTCCCCAACTTAACCGCGGCGCCGTTCTCCGGCACCCGCTGCCAGCGCTCCGCCTGGCAGCTGCCGCCGCTGCTCGCCGAGCCCACCCCGAAGCGACAGCACCGGATTCGAGGCAGGTTACTCTCCAAGGTGATCACTTCCTGATTCGTCGCCTCCATTACTTCATTCACTCCCCCCTTTCCTCTGGCCGCCCCAGTGACTGAGGTGGACACTGCACCCCCTGCACAGACCGCTGCGGGAGAGTCACCCCGCCTTCTGTGCACCCCTCGCCCGCTACCCCAATGCACGGGAGAAAAGTTCCCCTGTCCTTACCGGCCCGGATGAGCAGATCCAGCTGGTTCGTGGGTCCCTCATGCAGAGACGTCGCCATGTTTATCCCGGGGCTGGAGCTGCTGCTTCACATTGACTTACACCGTGAGCAGCGGCGGCAGGGGAGGAGGCGGAACCCGCGGCCGGAGACACACGCCGTGCGACCCACACACACTCACGCACTCGCACACACTCCGACGCCCGGATCCTTGCGCGTCCTCAGACAGGAAGCTGAGGCCGGCCCGCCTCCCGCCGCCGGGCTGAGAAACCCCACCACCTAACGGCAGGGGCAGGGGCGGCGGCGGCGGCGACGGCGGCGGCCCCAGCTGGCAACGCGATCCTTCCGCCCCGCGCCCAGACAGGAAGTCCCGGACGCCCGCTCCGGGGAGCGCCGCTACCCGCGGCCAGGAAGACACCTGAGGCTGGGAAGCCGCTCCGGGGGCCGCGATGAGCACACAGCCGCTCGGCGGGAAGAGGCACATTTCACACTCTGCTTAAGAAAAGTCTGCAATTGTCCTCCCTCTGGAAAAGAGCCATCAATCCTATTTTCTTCCTGGAAGCAATCTGATACCTAGTCCCGCAGCTGTAAATAAAGGTGGCTATTTAACTTGTTTTGGCTTTTGCAAAGCTTATGCAACATGTAACCAGTTCACCTCAAAGATGTGCACTTTAAAACAGGAACACCAACAAAAAAGTCATACCTAGAAAATATTCTAAAGCATTACTTGAAAAGTAAGGAGCTGCTTCCAACTACTTTTCTGAGACCGACTTCGTCCTTTTCTCTTTACAGAAGTGCCAGAGAGCACACTAAACAAGTATTTAGTAAACAACACAACATGCCAGTCTGAGAAATTAAGACTCCCCCAATTTGCTCATAATGAAATTCATGCATGTACCCTTTCATCTGGTTCATGTGAAAACAAATGAACGTATTCACTTACATCGTCATCTACTTAAAAAAATCTTTTTTTCCTAAAAACTGTTTACAAATAGTAAAAAAATGCAATGAAAAGGAAAACAAAAGTGCTAATTAAAAAAAAAAAAAAACAAGAAATCAAACCCATATTGTGAGGAATGAGACTTCATCAAAATAAGATTCCCCTGGTTTTAGAACTTTGCAATATAAAAACTGTCTGAAGCAAAATGTTACCCTAAAGTTGTCTGCACACAAAACTTAACATAAAACAGTGCTTCCCTACAGAGTAAGTGTTCAGTTAAGTATTTGCAATGAGACCTGACAGTTAAAAATTTTAAATAAAAAGGTAACATAATTTTTCTGATCTGAATTAACTAAGCTGTGAAGGTAATCTAGAGAAAAAAACTTTTCAGGGGTAATATTAATGCAGTATCATTTTACAAAAGTGTACCCAATGTCGATGCAGCATGAGAATGGATTTACAGAACCCATGACTACTTTTTCTCATTTCTCCTGATATTCTTCTCTTGGTCCTTTCCTCTAAACCTACCACAATGATCACCACCCTCCCCAAAAAACCTATACCATGTCCAAAGTACAACTCCCCTTAAACCAAATAAGGATCTCTTTTTGAATTAGGTAAACCTGCCATGTATGGGACAAAATGAACTAGATGGTGGCTCTTTTATTGCTAATCAATTTAAAAGGAGGATCATCCATTGATGGGCAGCACCTTAAAACAGTAGTTTCCATATGGCAGAAGATAAGGAAGACTAAGATAAATAACTGCTGAATCACTATATTGACACGAAATCTGAATTTCCACTATTACCAATCAATAGTTTTTCATGTGCTGTTTAAAATAGAAAAGAGTAATGTAAGCCAGTTTTATTTTTGTGCAGGTGACAGGTAAACAAGGCTCAGTCTGAAGCCTGAGATATATAACATTTCCCTTCCTATTTGCTTTTGAAATACAGCTTAAGAAGTTAATAGTTTACATGTATGTGTAAGTGTATACATATTACCCTCTGTAATCCTATGTGTCCATGATAGCCTTATATTTTAAGTTCCAAGAAAACAGCTCAATCTATTCCTCCAGAATATTCAAGTTATTTTATACACACATACACACACAAATTAATGCAGAAAGACTGGAAAATGTTCCCACATTGTATATGTAAAGCTCTTATGAAAACACAATTCCCGGCTGGACACCTGTGGCTCAAGCAGCTAAAGCACCAGCCACATACACCTGAGCTTGTGGTTTCGAATCCAGCCCAGCCCACCAAACAACAATGAGGGCTGCAACCAAAAAAAATAGCCAGCCTTGCGGTGGGCGCCTGTATTCCCAGCTACTTGGGAGGTGGAGGCAAGAGAATCACTTGAGCCCAGGAGTTGGAGGTTGCTGTGAGCTGAGATGCCACAGCACTCTACCCAGGGTGACAGCTTGAGGCTCTGTCTCAAAAAAAAAAAAACAATTCCCTGGGCTTTTCCCTTGCTATTGCCTTGCTATTGTAACTGGGCTTTGACAAGCCACCCACACTTTTTAGAAACCAGTAATACTATACTGAGAATATAAGGAAAGGCCACTGCTAGAAATATAAATTGGTACAAACTTTTAGAAAAGCAATGTGTCATAAGTTAAGAGTCTAAAAGAGGTTCATATTTCCTAACATAGTAATTTCATTTCTGGGGGCCAGTCTGAAGAAGTAAAGAAATTATTAAAAGTTATAAGTTATTAAAAATAACTTACTTGAGGAATTTTTAACATTGGAAAATATTAAAAATATATATGTGGCAGGATTTAAATATATATGTATTTTTCTAAACCATGAGTTTAAACCATGACTCAAACCATGTAGTGTATGTGAATATATGCATATATTATAAAATATATGTGTATGTATGTGTATGTATACATATACACATCTGTTTTTCAAGTCTTCAAGATTGAGTAGGTATTTATAGGCAGTCTATTCTTTTTTTTTTTTTTTTCAGTTTTTGGCTGGGGCTGGGTTTGAACCTGCCACCTCCGGCATATGGGGCCGGTGCCCTACTCCTTTGAGCCACAGGTGCTACTCTATAGGCAGTCTATTCTTACTCAGTAGAATAAGTAGATACTTTAAATTAAATTCATATTCTACTTTACAAAAAGATATCTACCCCATATCAAAGTTATTTCTGTATCCTAGGAGAGGAAAAAAGGGGAAATAATAGCTAACACTGAATGCTTACAAAATAAAAATGACTATACTAAATGCTTTACCTTCACTTATTCAACTTTACACATTCCTGTGAAATCAGTATTATAATTCTCGCTTTATAGATAAGGACCATAAGGTTCCTGACTCAAAGTCAAGAGTTAATGAAGGGTAAGACCAGGATTTGAACCTAAGTACTCTGATACCAGCCCTTACTCTCAAACACTTCCCAAAACCAAAGTAACAGTGCTTATCTTTTTTACAATGCATTTTATACCCAGGGATTTTCTTGTCCACAAATTGTTTCATATTCCTCCTTTCAAGAGGTGAAGTCTAACTCCTCTCTGAAGTGTTGGCTAGACTTACCATAATTACTCACTTCAAACAAAATGAGTAAAGCTGAAGTGTATGGGTCAGTAGCTCTTGGAGAAAGCCAACTGCCATATCTTCAAGGTACTGTAGAACTACAACAATAAGACTAGGAACAATGGCATCCTACCAACAGCCATGTGACTAAGCTATCTAGTTAAGTGCTCAGACTACAGTGGCCTCATCAAAGATCCTGAGCCAGATCATACAGCAGACCACTCCCCAATCCTTAACCTCAAAAACTACACAAGGTAGTATTTATTGTTTTACGCTGCTAAAGTTGGGGTAATTTGTTAATTAAAGACTTTTTGTTTTCTTTGTCTCTTTTTTTTTTTTAGAGACAGTCTCACTTTATTGCCCTCAGTAGGGTGCTGTGATGTCACAGCTCACAGCAACCTCCAACTCTTGGGCTTAGGCGATTCTCTTACCTCAGCCTCCCCAGTAGCTGGGACTACAGGCACCCACCAGAACTCCCGGCTAGTTAATTAAAGATAATTTATTAATTAAAGATAATTAATACAGAAGAAAAGGGCAGTTTAAGAACCTGAGTTGTCATATTTCAAAGCTTAGATACAGAAAGAAAAGGGGAAGTTTTAAATGACTTCCAGCTTTCAACTATAGAATCCTGAGTAACTTTTTTTTTTTTTTTTTTTGTAGAAACTCTGTCTCACTTTATCACCCTCTGTAGAGTGCTGTAGCGTCACAGCTCACAGCAACCTCCAACTGCCTCCCAAGTAGCTGGGACTACAGGCACCCGCCACAATGCCTAGCTATTTCTTTGTTGCAGTTTGGCCAGGGCTGGATTTAAACCTGCCATCCTTAGTATATGGGGCTGGCGCCCTACTGACTGAGCCACAGGCACTGCCCAACTCTTTTTATTTGTTAATTCTTTGTAGCCTGGGCATCAGCTCTTTCAATCTGTAATGACTGCATTTTTGAAAATGTTTTAGTAAAGACAATCCTTGTAACTAAAGTATAATATACCCCTAAATTATTGAATATCCTTAGACTGTTTATACAATTTGTACTCCATTGGCCACAAAATATTCCCTTGTACTATTTGAATGGTTTTATAGTCTTGTAGTAACCAAGAGGGAAAATGATGAAAGAGATGTAAATACACAATTATTTCCAATACCATGTAAGTTTTTGTTTTTGTTTTTTGTTTTTTTCTTTTTGAGACAGAGCCTCAAGCTGTCACCCTGGGTAGAGTGCCATGGCATCACAGCTCACAGCAACCTCCAACTCCTGGGCTCAAGGGATTCTCCTGCCTCCACCTCCCAAGTAGGTGGGACTACAGGCACCTGCCACAACACCCGGCTATTTTTTGGTTGCAGCCATCATTGTTGTTTGGTGGGCCGGGGTTGGACTCGAACCCACCAGCTCAGGTGTATGTGGCTGGCGCCTTAGCCACTTGAGCCACAGGCACCGAGCCTTGTTTTTGTTTTTTTGAGACAGAATCTCACTTTGTCACCCTTGGTAGAGTGCTCTGGTGTCACAACTCATAGCAACCTCAAACTCTTGGGCCTAAGTGTCCTCTTGCCTCAGCCTCCTGAGTAGTTAAGCCTACAAGTACCACCACAACACCCAGCTATTTTTTTATTAGAGACAAGGTTTCTCACTCTTGCTTACACTGCTCTCAAATCCATAAACTCAGGCAATTCACTTGACTTGGTCTCCCAGAGTGCTAGGATTAGTTGTGAGCCACTGGGCCTGGCCACGCCCTACTTTTTTTCTTTTTTCTTAAGAGACAGAGTGTTACTTTGTCGCCTTCGATAGAGTGCCATGGTGTCACAGCTCACAGCAACCTCCAGTTCTTGGGCTTAGGCAAATCTCCTGCTTCAGCCTCCTGAGTAGCTGGGACTACAGGCGCTCACCACAACACCCGGCTATTTTTTTGTTGTTGCAATTTGGCCAGGGCCAGGTTCGAACCCGCCACCCTCGGTACGTGGGGCTGCTGCCCTACTCCCTGAGCCAAGGTGCCACCCCCATGCTCTGATATTTTTAGAGACAGAGTCTTGCTCTTGCTCAAGTTGATCTTGAACTCCTGAGCTCAAGTAATTTACCTGCCTTAGCTTCCCATAGTGCCAGGATTACAGGAGTGAACCACGGCACCCAGCCACCATGTAGGTTTTTAATGTTTTTATTTTTAGATCACTCTGATAATTTCATTTGCATTTCTCTTTATCTGGTATACAGAATCATACAATGTTAATGATTATATCATCTAGAGGTTTTCAAAAAAATAACCTGAATATCATGACCTCTTTTCCTTGACTACTATTAATTCTAGTTTTTAAACCCAAATATATAATGTGTGCTTTATCAGTATGGTATACTATCTGCTACCTTATTCTAGCTTATGCTATCTTATTCTAATACAAACAAAGGGCAACAGGCTTTAGAGCTTTGAAAGAAAAACTGTGGGTAGGAATAAAAGGGAGGTACATTCTATGACAGTTTCCTATTTTAGTAACAACAGTTCCTAGACCAGGAATGACAGTTATTTGAGAACTGCTGAATTAGTCCAATGCCCTATTTCACATGTCAGGAAACTGAGGCCTCAAGAAGTTAAACAATTTAACAAAGGTCACATAGTAAGACTTCAAGGTCAAAAATCCTACAAAACAATCTACTATAAAATTCAGAAGTTATAAAATAAATGATAAGTTAAATCCATCTAACCACAATTTACGTATTGTAACCTGCAAATTGGTTGATGTTTTGCTTTTTAGTGTGAAAAATAAAGAAATGGGAAACGTCTTTCTGAGAAACTAGAAGACAAAATTAAAAAAAAAAACAAAAAAAAAATTTCTCAGCTGTGAATTGTGAAGAACAATAGGAGGTGGTCAAATATTGACTACAATACACCCAAACAAACAAACAATGAAATTTAAACCCAGTATGCTGGGCGTGTTTAGGAGGAAAAGGGGGTCAAGAAAAATAATCCATAAGAAAAAATACGTCTGGTGGTGCCCGTGGATCAGTGGGTAGGACACTGGCCACAAGCACGGAGGCTGCAGCGTTCGAACCCGGCCCAGGCCTGCTAAACAACAATGACAACTGCAACCAAAAAATTGCCAGGTGTTGTGGTGGGCATCTGTAGGCCCAGCTACTTGGGAAGGTGAGGCAAGAGAATCAATTAAGCCCAAGAGTTGGAGGTTGCTGTGAGCTGTGACACCATAGCACCCTACCGAGGGTGACAAAGTGAGACTCTGTCTCAATTTAAAAAAAAAAAAAGAGACAGAGTATCACTCTGTTGCCCAGGCTAGAGTGCCATGGCATCAGCCTGGCTCACAGCAACCTCAAACTCCTGGGCTCAAGTGACTACAGGTACTTGCCACAACAACCCAGCTAATTTTTCTATTTTTAGTAGAGAGAGGCTCTGAATCTCACTCAAGCTGGTCTCAAACTCATGAGCTCAAGAAATCCTCCTGCCTCAGCCTCCCAGAATGCGAGGATTACAGGTGCAAGCCACCTCACTGGCCAGAAAAGATAAATTATTTCATGTTTTATACTTCTGTTTAAATGTCTATTTGAAGTTTTTACATTATTGATTTAATTTTTGTTTGTTTGTTTTGAGACAAAGTTTCACTTTGTCAACTTTGGTAGAGTGCTATGGCATCACAGCTCAACAGCAACCTCAAACTCTTGGGGCTTAAGCTATTCTCTTGCCTCAGCCTCCCAAGTAGGTGGGATTACAGGCACCTGCTACAACGCCCGGCTATTGTTTTGTTGCAGCTATCATTGTTTAGCTGGCCCAGGCCGCGTTGGAAACCGCCAGTATTGGTGAACACTGTAACCACTGTGCTACGGGCGCCAAACCTACTGACTTATTTTAATTAATAATCAGGTTTTATAAAATATTAGTAAAATGAAGATGTTTGAACCTATAGTAACAAATTAATCCATTTATTCAACAGATAATTATCCAGCACTCATTTTGAACAAGTTTCTGCTGTAGTTGTCTATTACTAGGAGCACTAAATTAAGAAATAAACAAACAAAAAAAAAAAACCTTCTCAATTTACACAGAACTTCCCACCAAAGTGAAAATCTTAGAGGCAATACTCTTTATACATGACATTAAATAATAAGGGATATATGCTACATTTTAGACTACCATCCATGAAGTTAAATGACTAATATACATAAAAGCCATCATAAGGCATAATTTTTTTTAAGAGAATGGTATCACCCTGTCACCTAGGCTTCAGTGCAGTGGTACCTCAATCATTGCTCACTTCAGCCTCAAACTTCCAGGCTTAAGCAATCCTCCCACCACCTCAGACTTATGAGCACCTGATACTATAGATATGTGCCACCACACCCAGCTAATTCTTTTCTTCTTTTTTTTAAAGAGACAGGTCTCATTCTGTTGCCCAGGCTTGTCTCAAACTCCTGGGCTTAAAAAATCCTCCCATCGGGCAGTGCCTGTGGCTCAGGCAGTTAAGGTGCCGATCCCATATACCAAGGGTGGCAAGTTCAAACCCAGCTCCAGCCAAACTGCAACAAAAAAATAGCCAGGCATTATGGTGGCTGCCTGTAGTCTCAGCTATTCGGGAGGCCGAGGCAAGAGAATCACCTAAGCCCAGGAGTTGGAGGTTGCTGTAAGCTGTGTAATGCCACGGCACTCTACCAAGGGCAATAAACTGAGACTCTCTCTCAAAAAAAAAAATAAATAAATAAATAAGAAAGAAATCCTCCCACTCAAGCTGGATGGTTATAGGTGCATGCCACTAAACCTAGCTACAGCATGCATTTTTTTTTTTTTTTTGAGACAGAGTCTCAAGCTGTCACCCTGAGTAGAGGGCTGTGGTGTCACAGCTCACAGCAACCTCAAACTCTTGAGCTTAAGGGATCCTCTTGCCTCAGCCTCCCAAGTAGCTGGGACTACAGGCACCCGCCATAACGCCCGGCTATTTTTTGGTTGTAGTTGTCATTGTCGTTTGGCAGGCCCAGGCTGGATTGGAACCCACCAGCTCTGGTGTATGTGGCTGGCACCCTAGCCATTAAGCTACAGGCACTGAGCCAGCTATGTGAATTTTTAATAGAGGTCCACAAAGGCAAAATTGTGTTAGTGAAATGTGCATTTTGCTGAGGAGAAGGCCATGGCTATTTTTGAATTCTGAAAGAGGTCCATGATTCCTCAAAGTTATTTTATCTTCTCCTATTAAATGGCTAACTAATAGGAGTTAGCTAATAATAATGATGATGATGATGATGATGATGGAGTGCTAATAATAGCACTCATTTTAGGGCACAGACCATGAAAATCCTATGATGACTAAGAGCCTAGTAAGTACTACTTTTTTATATATACTTAGCTTAGCTTAGGTATGATTTGACTGAGGTTCATGTTTTTGCATTTTACTTAAGTTTTCCCTGGGCAAGACTCCTGATTCTTCGCTTTATGGACAAGCCACTCCTTCCAATTCTTAGAAAACACTCTTGGAAGACTGTCAATTAATTATTGCAGCTACTTTTTCCTAATGGATGTTAGATAACTGTTTTAAATAGTATTTATTAAGCACCCACATGTGCATGACCCTCTGCAAAGTGAGTTAATGATCTTTGTATTTCAAGTAACATCTATGACAACTGATTTCAAGAGTCTGTGTTCTTTTATTATCATTAGAGAATGTGTAATATCTTAAATACACTAGAAAGTGTTTTTGCAATTCTGGAAAAACTTTAAAAAGGTTAATACCTGATTGTTGCTTAGCATGTTTATGAAACATTTACAATGGAATTTTTAACTAAAATATATTACACATGTTACTTAATTCCAAAAGAACTAGTTAGACTAACTAATTTCTTCCTAACAACATCTTCTGCACCCTATCCACTGAAAATGTCTTCAGAGGTCAACATTGAGCTTTTAATTTCCCAAATCCAGTAACTCTGTCTCAAAAAAAAAAAAAAAAAAGACCAAGGAGGAGTCTCACTTTGTTGCCCCTAGTGGAGTGATCTTACATCATAGCTCACAGCAACCTCAAACTCTTGGGCTCAAGTGATTCTCTTGCCTCAGCCTCCCATTTAAATAGCTGTAGACTACAGACTACAGTAAAATGCAAAAATAGCCTGCCACAACGCCTGGCTATTTTTAGAGATGGGGTCTTGCTCTGGCTCAGGCTGGTCTCAAACCCATTAGCCTTGGACTCCAAGAATGCTAGGATTACAGGCATGAGCCACCACACCCGGCCCCTCTCAGTCTTCATCTGACTCTGCTTTTCCAAACAAACGACACTGTTAACTAATCCCTTACTAAAATCCTTCCCTTCATTTGATTTTCATAATGGTAAACCCTTCAATGACTACTCACCCAAAGTGTAGTCCTCAGCCACCTTCTCTATTCATTCTCTACTCTCACCAGAATGGTATTATCTACCCTCATCTAGGATAGTATTTCCATACTGATTTGAAAACCAGCATATCCAATTTTGACTTTTTTTTTTAAACAAGCGATAGGTCTAGCAATAACATCACCATGTTCCCAGGGTAGAAATCTAAGTCATCTATGTTCTTAGTTTAGGACTTCATCTCTTAATACAATTTGGGGGGGAATTTAAAACACCGTAAATTACTAAAGATAATGAAACAGATAGCCACAGTCCTTCTAACCCACAACCTACAACTTTTAACATTTTCTCATTTATACTGTAAGGCAGCTTATTCCCCTATGAAATAACACATAACAAATGAAGGTAACATCTTTGAGTATTACCCCCCAAGTCCCCATTCACCATTCCATCTCTCCAGAGAAATCACTATCATGAGTTTAGTGTGTAATTCTTCCAATCCGTTTTTTACACTTACTTCTGTGCACATTTACCTATGTGTTCATATCCCCAAGTGATACACATCACACTTTAAAGACCATTCTAAAATGTACTTTTCTCATTCAAGATTTATATTCTATCCATTTTGGTATAAGTAAATACTGCTGTTTTTTTAATGCTACAAAGTATTCCACTACACGCATTTACCCTATTTTATTCATCAAATTATTTACTGGTATGCAGAGTTGTTTCTATTTCTCACTGTTACAAGATGAAGCTGCAAAAAAAATATTATCTGTGTGCTTTCTTTAACATGTATGCTAGAGTACATAATTTCTAGGTCACAGAATAAGTACATGGCTGTGGAAGTACAGTGGTATATTAAGAGTTCCCATTTTCCCCACACACTTGTCAATACAAGCTATAATCAGACTCAAAATTTTTGAAATCCAGCCCGGGGTCCGCCAAACAACAATTGATGGCTGCAACCAAAAAACAGCCGGGTGTTGTGGCGGGCGCCTGTAGTCCCAGCTACTTGGGAGGCCGAGGCAGGAGACTCGCTTGAGCCCAGGAGTTGGAGGTTGCTGTGAGCTGTGATGCCACAGCATTCTACCCAGGGCGACAGCTTGAGGCTCTGTCTCAAAAAAAAAAAAAAAAAAAAAAAAGAGGATCACTTTAGCCCAAGAGTTGGAGGTTGTTGTGAGCCATGACGACGCCACAGCACTGTAGCCAGGGCAACAGACTCTTGTCTCAAAAAATAAAAATAAAAAAACAAAAAACATGCACAAGCTAAGAATTCAGTTCCTGATGATGTACAAAACAACAGAGCAAATCCAAAGAAATAATAAGGAAATAATTTAATAAGCAGGAAAAATTAAATAGGGAACAATTTTTATTTTTTTTTTGGAGACAGAGTCTCACTTTGTCACTGGTACTCACATGGTACTCAGTAGAGTACTATGGCGTCACAGCTCACAGCAACCTCCAGCTATTGGGCTAGGGCGATTCTCTTGCCTCAGCCTCCTGATTACCTGGGACTACAGGCGCCCGCCACAACACCTGGCTACTTTTGTTGCAATTGCCACTGCTGTTTTAGCTGGCTGGGGACAGTTTTGAACCTGTCACCCTTGGTATATGGGGCTGGCGCTCTAGCCACTGAACCACAGGCACCACCCGGGAACAATAATTTTTTAAAATAGAGAATATTCACAATAGATAGACTCAAAAAATAAATTAACATTATGAAAAATCATCTGCTAATAAAGTTGACATCTGGGCTCGGCTCCTGTAGTTAGGGCACTGGCCACATACACTGGGACTGGTGGGTTCGAACCCAGCCCAGGCCAGCTAAACAACAACGACAACTGCAACAACATCCACAACAACAAAAACAGCCAGCATTGTGGCGGGTGCATATAGTCCTAGCTACTTGAGAGGCTGAGGCAAGAGAATCACTTCAGCCCAAGGATTTGAGGTTGCTGTGAGCTGTGACGCCTTTGCACTCTACTTGAGGGTGACATAATAAAACACTGTCTCAAAAAAATAAAAAATAAAAAAAAAAAAAACCAACAACAAACATTGAAATTGTGGATATACACCCTTCAAGACGAGGAGCAAAACATGGAAGCCTGATAATATTACTACTCTTTAAGATAATGCTGTTTTTCTTGACTAACACCATAAGAAATGGAAAAGAAATAAGATGACTGGAAAGAAGACAGGAGAGGTTAAGTTGTCCCAGCTGAGGCCCTCCAAACCAATTAGTTCCTGGCTGATTACAGATGACCATAGATATAGGAATAAACTCAGTCATCTCAACTGAACCACTTAACTAGCCCACAAATCTGGGAGAAACAATAACTGGTTCTTCTTTCAAGTCAATAAATTTTAGAGTGCTTTGTTAGGCAGTTATTAAGCTGATACAAGTAGGGAGTGATGGGTCTCTATTACTGAAAAAAGTAGAAGGTAAAATGTAGTAAATGTTTCACCTGGATAAAAAAACTAGAAAAGTAGAAAACAAAGCAACATACAAAATTCCACTTATATGGGTGGCTCCTGTGGCTCAATGAGTAGGGTACCGGCCCCATATACTGATGGTGGCAGCTTCGAACCTGGCCCTAGCCAAACTTCAACAAAAAATAACTGGCAGATGCCTGTAGTCCCAGATACTCAGGAGGCTGAGGCAAGAGAATTGCTTAAGCCCAAGAGCTGGAGGTTGCTGTGAGCTGTGACGCCACAGCACTCTACCGAGAGCGACAAAAAGAGACTGTGTCTCAAAAAAAAAAAAAAAAAAAAAAAAAACCAACAAAAAAACCCCACTTATATAAATTTTATAGTAGAACCACCCAAGGGACTGTAACATACTGGTCAACATACAAAGGTGGTCAACCTAAGGAACTAGGCTTACGGTACTGATGGGTACACGTGATAAACATCCAGTCTGTGAAAATCAGATTAACTTAAGATGGTGGTCAGTGTAGAGAGATGGTCAACTGTGTTGTACTGTATATATGAAAGGATACACAGCTTTAACACACTAAAAAAACATGTTAATCAAATTAATTGCTGGGTACTGTGGCTCCTGCCTACAACCCCAGCACTATGGGAGGATAAAACATGAGGATATATTGATGCTGGGAGTTCATACCCAGCCTGGGCAAAATAGTAAGAGCTCATCTCTACAAAAATTTTAAAAATGGGGCGGTGCCTGTGGCTCAACAGAGTAGGGTTCCGGCCCCATATGCCATAGATGGCAGGTTCAAATCCAGCCCCGGCCAAAAACTGCAAAAAAAAAAAAAAAAATTTTTAAAAATGAGCCAGGCTCGGTGGCTCATGCTTGTAACCCTATAACTCTGGGAGGCCAAGGCAGGTGGACTGCCTGAGAGACCAGCTTGAGCCAGAGTGAGACCCCATATCTAAAAATAGCCAGGCATTGTGGCACCTGTAATCCCAACTACTTGGGAGGCTGAGGCAAGAGAATCACTTGAGCCCAAGAGTTTGAGGTTGTGAGCTATGACGCCACAGCACTCTACCAGGGGTATTGGCACTCTACCATATTTTGTATGACAAAGTGAGATTCTGGCTCAAAAAAAAACTTTTTTTTTTTTTTAAATGAGCAAGGTTTGAGCGGCACCTATGGCTCAAGGAGTAGGGCACAGGCCCCATATACCAGGGGTGGCAGGTTCAAACCCGGCCCCGGCCCCAGTCAAAACTGCAAAAAAAATAAATAAATGAAACAAAATAAAAAATAAAAATGGGGCAGCGCCGGTGGCTCAAAGGAGTAGGGCACCGGCCCCATATACCGGAGGTGGTGGGTTCAAACCTGGCCCTGGCCAAAAACTGCAAAATAATAATAATAATAATAATAATAAATATGTAACAAATACAAATAAAAAAATAAAAATAAAAGTGAACAAGGTGTGGTGGTGCACATCTGCAGTTCTAACTATGCAGAGTCTAATGCAAGAGGATCACTTGAGTCCAGAAGCTAGAGACTATAGCGGGCTTCAATGTACCAGTGCATTCCAGCCTGCGTGAAAGAACAAAGACCCCGTCTCTTAAGAAGAAAAAATCAATTAAATCTGATGCTATGTGGCGGCGCCTGTGGCTCAGTGGCCCCATATGCCGAGGGTGGCGGGTTCAAACCCAGCCCCGGCCAAACTGCAACAAAAAAATAGCCGGGCGTTGTGGCGGGCGCCTGTAGTCCCAGCTACTCGGGAGGCTGAGGCAAGAGAATC